>WMED01009733.1:0-16150 GCA_019650415.1 Pipa parva | reverse complement strand
AAGTGAGGCGAACACTTCGCACCTCACTTCGGAGGATGGTGAATTAGGCCCTAAATGTATAGCAAAATGTGATCTGTGAGATAAGGGATACTAAGCAAATCAACAAGTAGTCAACTCACTTCTAAATACCAAGATGTGAAATAGAGGGGCAACCACTTATCTGTTAATCTCCCCAGTATAGTAGTATGGTAGTAGTATAAGGTACAGTATGTAAATTATAAGGTTTTGAGGTTTAAATACCCTTTAGTTTTGAAGATGATATAAAGGCTTAAAGTGATGCCACCCTGAGACCAAAGACTTGGGGCTGTTACTGTGAGTGTTGAGTGCCCAGAACTGACTTCACAGTAGTCCCATTTAGGGTTAGAGTTTCAGTTGTAAAGCAAATATAGTGGACACTGGCTAAGGTCAGGATAAAAAGTGCCACTAAGGAGCCTTAGGCCACACCTATAACTGACCACACCCTTTTGTGCAAAAAATTACAGAATAAATTATATGATCTGAAGTGCTGTCTGACTCACAATGTCATGCAAAGTTAAATTGCAAATATCATGTTAGGCATTTGAATGTTTAAAATACATAAAGCAGAGTGGCCTCCGTCATCTGAGCCTCCTATAGACCTTTGGTGCCTGTAGGGAATTCTAGCATTTGGGAGCGGTGTATGCTTGGTTTGGATCATTCTATTTAGTATTTGTAGCTAAATCATGTGCTATCAAAAAAGCACAGCTTCATGGCCTCCTTGCCAGGTTACATACTGAAGCAAGCCTATTTGGTTAATGAAGTTTTTGCAGATAACTGATGATTGTGCAGAGAAATGACTGCCAGCATCCCAACAGCCAGATGTTATGACCCTTTGGAATAAAGTGATTTAACAATGAATGCAATGTGAGCTTAGGGGAAAAAGAATTGTATTGCTTTTGTGGCCCTCTAAATTTTCATTAGGCTTATTTATCAAAAAAAAAAAAAAAAAAAAGAATAATACTAATTAAGGATTATTTAATAGATTTTTCCACACCAGTGAGTAGATGTTTAATATTAGCAGTAAGGTGTTTGTTAGAGAGAACATCGGTCGAAGTTAAATTAAAAGTGGCAATGGCGCAAGGCTGATGTGAATAAAAGCAATTTTGTATTAGGAAAGGGAACATTAATCAGTGAGGAAGTAGGCTGTTGAGTCAGCAAAACACCTAAAAACAAAAGGCTTTTTCTAAGGAATTTCAGTCTTTCCAACCAGTGCAGTTTGGGTTAATACTGAGTGATATGTGTTGGGATACTGCAGGTATTGACCAAAGAGATGTGGTCCTCCCGCATCCATTCTGAACACGTACACACTGAGCCGTGGTTACCATAGCTACAGGAGCCATAGGAAACATTTCCTTCTACTAAAATCCCCCCACAGCACCCCCTCATCCCCCACCCACGCTTGGGCTGCTTCAGCAACCAGGGCTAACGAGCCACAGTCTAGCTCAAAAAGCAATTAACCCCTCAATTACTGAGGTTTTATACTGCACTTAGCATTTTAGCTATCCACCACCATACGCCAGAGTAATAGTGATTTATATATTGCGTTTGTTAGGGGAAACAGGATAATTCTCTGTTTTTAGTTACCCTTATCATAATGACTCAGTGGTTAGCACCTAGTGAATTTCAGTTCATTTAAATGTCAGACTGGGGTGCTAGAGACCACCAGGACCAAGAGATTACGGACCCATTAGTTTAAAAAAAAATGTCTTCTTGTCTCTATATTACCCTCTTGAGTCCCTATGAATTTTTTCTATCGTACTTCTTTTATGTCTCTATACCTCTGCCTGCTTTATACGACCCTCATGGATATGCCTTGATGGCAAAGCTTGAAACTCCAAGAAGGTCCACTAAAGCCATAGCTCCCCGGGAGATTCCCTATTGTCTTGGTGGGCTAGTCTAACCCTGTACCTAGTTGGTTTTGAACCCCTAAGGGTTTGCCTGACAAAATAATGCAAACACAGATGCTCCATTTCCTTTTAAAATCACATTTTATTGCTATTATTGTTACAGAATAATAGTGAAGAAAAGGTTTCCAAGCAGTGTCAGACTGAGGTATCTTGGTCCCACCAAAGATGCTTTGCAAGAGCCACACCGCATATTAGAAAAATATGTAATATACACCAAAATTGTCATAATACATTAGCAGTTTTGCGGGACATTATAAGGGACAATTGCCCAAGTGTAAGAATAATTAAAGGTAGAAAGGGGCATGTTAAAAAAGAGATGGCTTTTTGGCACCAGGCCCTTGGCTCTTCCAATACTGGTGCTTTGATGGGCCAGTTTGCATGTTACTTTACAAAACCATTGAACTTTTCCACCACTTTACAACAGGGATAAGTAAGAGTCACTAGTCTCAAGAGTAGTCGCTATCTCTAGCAGAATATTTTTAAACCCTCTCTTTAGACATAAGAGTATTTTAGTTAGCTTGAAACTTGCTGACCGTTAATTGCTCAGATACATTGTCCATTTGTCCAGTTACACTGCTAATTTCACGGCTGAATTTTTCGAGTTGCACTACCAGTTGATTAAATGTATGTGCTGTGGTGGTACCCTGCTGAAGGTGTTGACCTCAACCTCACAGCTATCCAGCAAAACCCTAATCTTTAATCTCTGCATACACATCTGTGGTTTTAGAGAATCATTTTTAAACATTGCAAATGCTTCTTTTACTGCTTTCTCTATATGACTGTAGTATTTTACCAACTTTCACCTTGATCATTCATTTTCAATCACAAAGTCTTAGGAAACTAATTATTTTGTCTAACTCCACTCTTATCTTTTTCATACATTCAGTTTTATCTTTATTTTTATTCCCATTAACACTGTTTCGGTCATGGGAAAAAATGTAATTAGATTATGGAGGCTGTCAATAGCCTGTTGATTGTGTTTTTCTGTACACTTTTTCAGCATTTGTGTATATATATTTTAACCAGACATCAATACGGCTCTCTAGGTTAATAAGTCTCTCTAGGTTAATAAGATATTCACGCACTGACTGATATGCGCTCGCTGATGTCCTGCGAGGGATTCCAGTCTCAGCAAGGCGACTCTTTTGGTCTCGCCGAGACTGGAATCCCTTTAATGCGCTCGCTGATGTCTGCGTGCAGGACATCAGCGAGCGCATATCAGTCACTGCGAAGTGAGGCGAAGACTCCGCACCTCACATCGCACTATCATGAATTCCCCCTCAGACTTTAGTGAATAACCCGTTGAATGTATAGTAACTATAAAACCATTTAAGGCATTTTTATTTTTTGATTCTACTATTATTTTAATTGGCTGAGGTAGAAACTTTACTGTAGCTGTCTGTTTCTAACCAGATATACCACAAGCTACCTTTTGGCAACACCAATTTACATGGTAACTATTAATGAACCTACAAAAAAAAAAAAAATTACACCGGCAACCAGCTAGTTGTTGGGTTCAATATCTCTACGTGATTGTAAATGACATCTGTCATCCCTTGTAATATCATTTTAAATTTGGTCCAGACAGACAAATTGATTTATCAGAAGCGATACTACTACACTGTTCTCATGTATGCTTCTGAAGAGTCAGAAAATGACCTTTTCTTCTGTTTGCGCAGGCTTAAATATACTTGTGGGACTTTCAACTATAGGTCTGAAATACTGGTAGCAAAATAAAATAAAAATGCAAATATTATGGGCAGCTTTAAGCTAAATGGTTTCTTGTAACAAAAAAACATACCAATGAGGAAATCCAAATAAATTAATTAGGTGGTATAATACATTGTCGCAGCCTGATATATATAATAACACTGCTACTATTTTCCATCTATTAGAGATTTAGGGGCATGTTTATCAACGTGTACAAATGTGTACATTGTCCTTTAAGTGCATGAATATGTAACAATTTGCCACTTTGCATGTTTGTATATGTGGCAAATTCGCTCACCATTTGCACTCATTACTTATTTATGCACCACTTTCAGTCTGTTCGCTGCAAATGTAATAACACTTATGGAATTCATCATATGCGGAAGTGACAATTCACTCACATGGAGGATATTTATAGAGGTCACTTTGACCGTTTACAATGTTTTGCCGCTATTCACCGCTATTTGCTGCATTATTGGCGTTATCTTTGTACTGTGCTTTTCAATTTGACCAGTTTTATAGGGGCAAATAAGCCACCTTGCACCACTTTATCTGCTGTGATGTAGTGAACTATATGGGGTACTGCTGCACTGTATGGGGTACAATGGAGGGGAGACTGCTGGTGGGGGGGGGGGGGGGGGGGGGGGGGGTGCATTTTGGCATTGCTGCCTAGGGCGCCATTAATCTTTGTCCTGGCACTGATTGAAAAAGATCCGTTTTCAAATGAAATCGCTGATCTTTTTCATCTGGGAAACTGATCTGACTTAGGAAAAGTTGCAGAACAATCTCCATAGAGAATTCCCCCCCCCTAAACCAGGCAAATACTTTTATGAGATATTGAAGGTATTCAGAAACTTTATAAATATCAATATCAGCTATGTCAATATTGTAGTGTTACTTAGTGATAAACTAGTTGTATTACTATGAGGGTTAGAGCAGGGATCCTGTTAGTATTGTGGCAACATTTCCCTCAAACGCCTTCAAAAATGTGCTGAGTACGTTTTGACATCAGCTATGGAAACAAAGTTAAAAGCAGTTGTAATTTATGCAACTATTCTCTGCCAACAATACTGATGTCTAAAATGCAACAAAATGGTGCCATTTTCCTTTCCCATTCTAATTCATGCCAATTGGCAATATACAGTTATTATCAGAAAAAAATATAGTCATGACGGTATTGCCTCCTTTACACAGATGATTTACATCACTTCTTTTTAATACAGCTGTTTCAGATAAATTTGCTACAAAACGTCACTGCTATGAATCACTGGACACAAAAATCATTACATGGTCATTAACCACATTGTTGAGTAAATATGTAGCTTAGTGAATAGGTACAAAACTGACTTCACAACACTATGGGTGATTTGTCACAGTGTGAAGGAGAACTCAACACTTGTTAGTTTCAGGGGTATGTATGTACAGGGGTTAGACAAAAAACTGAAACACCTGGTTTTAGACCACAATAATTTATTAGTATGGTGTAGGGCCTCCTTTTGTGGTCAATACAACATCAATTCATCTTGGGATTGACATATACAAGTCCTGCACAGTTGTCAGAGGGATTTTAAGCCATTTTTCTTGCAGGATAGTGGCCAGGTAACTACATGATGCTGGTGGAGGAAAATGTTTCCTGACTCGCTCCTCCAAAACACCCCAAAGTGGCTGAATAATATTTAGATCTGGTGACTGTGCAGGCCATGGGAGATGTTCAATTTCACTTTGATAAAACCAATCTTTCACCAGTCTTGTTGTGTGTATTGGTGCATTGTCATCCTGATACACGGCACCGCCTTAAGGATACAATGTTCGAACCATTAGATGCACATCGTCCTCCAGAATGGTTTGGTAGTCCTTGGCAGTGATGCGCCCATCTAGCACAAGTATTTGGCTAAGGGAATGCCATGATATGGCTGCCCAAACCATCACTCTGGGCATGCAACAGTCTGGGTGGTACACTTCTTTGGGGCTTTTCTCCACATTGTAACTCTCCCGGATATGGGGAAAACAGTAAAGGTGGACTCATCAGAGAACAATACATGTTTCACATTCTCTACAGCCCACGATTTGTGCTCCTTACACCATTGAAACAGACATTTGGCATTGGCATGAGTGACCAAAGAAGGCTTGCACTATATTATGGGGTACTTGATACAATAAAATCATATCATACATATTATTGAGGAGGATATCCAGCAAAACCCTTACCCTCCAAAAAAGGTACTATTTACCCATCTACAGATGTTCCACTGGCCCTGGAGCCCACTCTGCAAACATACTCATCTCCTCTCCCACCACTATTTCAGCTTCACTGAGCACCACTGTTAGGGGGGAATTCACGATAGTGCGAAGTGAGGTGCATAGTCTTCTCCTCACTTCACACTGACTGATCTGCGCTCGCTGATATCCTGCACGCGGACATTAACGAGCGCTTTAAAGGGATTCCAGTCTCGGCGAGACCAAAAGAGTTGCCTCACCAAGACTGGAATCCCTTTAATGTGCTCGTTAATGTCCGCGTGCAGGATATCAGCGAGCGCAGATCAGTCAGTGCGAAGTGAGGAGAAGACTACGCACCTCACTTCGCACTATCGTCTATTAGTCTCCCAGTCTGCATCAGAAGTGTGCCAAAGCTGGTGAAGACAATATTTTTTACCTTACTCAAGATGAAAAGTGGCATATTTTGTTTATTTTGCCTCCTCATAAAGATGCTTTCTAGTATTCAAATTGAGCTTTCCTATTTATTAAGCACTGATAAAATGTTAATGGAAAAATGGAGGTTCCATTAGCAGTGATGATTACATTCAGGACCAAGATATTAATTTGCTCCTATAATACCTATTCCTAAATTGCTTAAAGAGATATAAAAAAAAACCAAAGTAGCATTTGTTAGAATGTGAATGCAATACAATGAATAGAATGACAAAACCTCAGCTACCCCATGTTATATATTTAGTATAAAGGATTGAGTAGCCACAATAGAATCTGTAGCTTTAGAAAATGTCCAGAGTATAAGTGGGATCATTTGATTTTGTAGTGGGAGTTCAGATAGATCTTTGTAGAAAATGTCCATTATCTCCTTTGTTACAGTCTATCTAAGGAAATTGCAGATATAGAGGTGCAACTAGAGGTCCATGAGCCCCAGAGAATAATCTGTCTGATCAAGCTCCCATGTCTTCATCTGCCTCTACAGCTGTTTTCAAGTTTCACACTACATTAGATATATTTGACCCAGGAAAATATGATATAACCCCTTTGTGCTATTCATTCCATTTGGCTTAGAATATGGTAATATATAGTTTAGCATTGGGATTAAATATTACTAGTTTAAAGACAGCAGCTGCAACTGAAGAAAATGAAACTCAAATGCTGAAAAAAATATTAATAAGGGACTAATAAGTTAAGCACTTTGCATTCTAGTGCAGACTCTAGAACCACTGTATTCTATCAGGTACTTTCCTTCTTTCTTCAAACCAGCAAGAGTTTTCATTTTTTTATGAACTGCTCCCATCATCTGGAACATTTTTATATTGTGTGATCCAGGATACAGACAGAAAAGTTACCTTTAATGCCCCAAGAGGCATGAATTATCCTGTAAGCATACTAAATATTAATATCTTACCAACGCCTTTTATCCATCCCAGAATTATTTTATTGTGGACAAAATCTCCTTTAAGGTATCTCCTCTAAGAAGATCTTCCTACAGGGGTCCCCAGCTAGCTTAGCAAGCAAGCGGGGCCCAGCCATGCAGTCATATGTAGTCTTTTAAGTACTGACCAATGAAACTGAAGACCTGATGAAGTGGTTACTGAGCAATGTTATGACCGTGGAGTTGTAGTGGGTCCACCCACCATCGGAAGTTAGAACAAGATTCACCTGAGGCGCAGAATCTAATGAACACCCTGTCTTCACCAGAGGTTCCCACCAGGGAACTTGGGTTTTGCAGTGGAATGCCCACAGGTCACAGCCCCCCAGGGAAGCCTCTCCACGTGGCAGCTTCAGACAGATGTTGACTGTAGGATTCAGCAACACAGGATAAAGGATACTGGATGGCAGGATACAGCTCTAGAGATTATAGCATAAGGCCACAAGCAGGACTCCTGAAGAGTAACTCCTTGCTTAGGCAAGGTCAGAATGAAAGTAGCAGCCTTATATACAGGAACCCTTGCTGAGATTGACTGAAACTCAGACTACCTGAAAGACTGAAATTGATTGTCTGATTTCAATCCCAAGTAAGACTAACTCTAGTGGCTCACCCTATAAGGCTGCTGCCTGTGACCAGGAAGATCTGGGTTCAAGACCTTGCAAGCTGTTTACAATGAAGACTATACATTATTTGGGGGCATCCCTTTTGACAGATTGTGGTAGGGCCCCATGTTTTCTGATGGAAGCCTCGCCTGCCAGTCTTGCTTCAGTTGGAAGAATGTCAGTGTGACTTTTTCCTATACTCACTGGAGCTCAGTGTGTTTTACTGCAATTCCAAATAGTAGGATAAAGTGACTTTACTCTATCTCATCATTTGTTAGTCTTTACAATCTCCTACTTTTTCACTTCATCAAGTGTTCTGTACCTTTCTTAGTGTCAGCATTAGCATGACCTTGCAAAGTGTGTAATTATAAGCTAAAAGCATTAATGTGTTTTACTGTATAATCATTTATGGAGCTAGGATGGCTAATATTCATGGCTGGATTTTACAATCTCTTGGTTTAAAACACAATAGATTATTTATTTCTGCCATGCAGCTGTATACAAGTTATTGTGAAAGTTATCTCTGTCTTTTATCTCTACCCTTCTTTTTGTCATTGTTCCAGCATTGTACCCCTGTATCATCAAAGTGGATCGTCCTCTAGAAAGCAAGAGCCTGTGTTTTCTTTGCTTTTTACAGAGCCAAGGCCATCTGCTGATTATCCAGACGTTATGGGCAGACCTGGGAATTTGCCAAGTTACACTCAGAGACTCCAGTTTTGCAAAGTAATGACCAGTCTCCGGGAAACCTCAGGTGCTCTGCCAATGACTGCCCAAGGTAATTCCATTCTGCCTCTAGCCCACCCATCCCCATCCCTAATCTTGCCCATCATTGCCTCAAAACCTTTGGAATTTTCCCCAGATGTTAAGCCACACCCTCACTGTGATGCAAAGGACTTGCATAGGAACAATGACTGCCCAGGGTAACTCCATTCTGCCTCTAGCCCACCCATTCCCATCCATAATCTTGCCCATCATTGCCTCGAAACCTTTGGAATTTTCCCCAGATGTTAAGCCACACCCTCACTGTGATGCAAAGGACTTGCATAGGAAATGCCACTAATCGCTGGGCCTTAATGCCCTTAAAAGTTCCCAGATGTGACAAAGGGAATATTTATTTAAGTGAGAATTTTCCCCCAAAGTGATTTCTCCGCAATATGTTGTGGGTGTTAGCAAAGTCAATTGTGGAAATTCACTAAACAATGTGCCGTTAGTACTATTGTGAATTGTGGCAGTAACATATTGTAGAAAATGTGTCACAAACAGGAATATTGAAGCTAAGAGATGTCATGTTTACAAGGATCTGTTTCAAGGAAATAATGTTATTGTAATAGATTGATTTCTTTAATCAATTCTACATACTGTCAGTGAGCATATATGTATATAAGAAATGTTCTAGCCATTTCTCATAATGTAGGACAAACTATTTTATCATGTTTTGGCCACCAACGTTGTTGCTGGAGAATATTAGCATAAATTACAGCTGGGAATGGTTTGATATTGAAATGCATGTGTAAAATGTTTATTTACATTGATTTCAATGGCTTACAATTCCTAGTTCATATTGGCACTTGAATGTCATATCATTTTCTAAGCCTTTTGAATGAAATGAGAATATTAACAGGAACCCTGCAGTAAGCCCCACCCCCAGTTCTCCCATTTTGTTTGGTGAAGTCAAATCTACATATTCAGACCAGTCTTCACTTTCACATCTTCACTTTGACACATAATGAATCAGCTCAAGCTCAACTACATATTTCTTGTGCACTTGTGTGCAGTTGTCAAGTGGACAAAGAAAGATGGCGGAAACTTTTCTAAAAGGTTGATTGACCTCTGTGATATTTGAAATTACAGTATCCACAGTCCTTTCTGAATATCTCACAGAAAAGTACTAATTACCCTTCTAAACCCAACCCTAGTCTAGAAGTTGTATGTGCAATCTTACAGACAGGGGCAGATGTGGGCAAAAAGCACACATGAAAGAATATCTATTTGGCTCATGCATATAAAACTCAGCCTGGGTCATGTAAACCTACAAGTTTTCACATGCATACATAAGGCAGCTAGAATGAAATTTTAAGGATCTAAAAGTAATTATTACATTGGACTGCTGAAATAAACCAAATCTGTCTTTTTTCTGCTATCAAAATCTATGTTTCCCTTACTGGATTCAGCATGGATAGTTAAAGTCTTGCGCTCTCCTTTGGCATTAGACTGCTTATTTTGATCACAACTCAGGTTTATTGCAATTCTTGGTGGTCCTTCCTGAACAGTTAACCTTCGACCAACCTCAATTGATTATCCTTTTTAGGGTCCCCTCTGGATAGTGTTTGATGGATGACAGCCCTGCACACTCTTCTCCCATGTGTTCATCCTACTCATATTTCAGCCACATGGTTTATATAAGATGAAATAAGAGTGAATTAACTACATTATCTCCTTAAGGACAGTACTCCTTCAAGCTGGGTTCACACTAGCTGATTTTCAGCTGAGTTGAAAAACAGTATCCATTGTTACCTGTGGGATAATCCACACAGGCTGTTGTTGTGTTTTGTACCATAGACAATAATGAACATAATTAAAAAAAACAAGCTTAAAATCAGCTAGTGTGAACCATGCCTTAAGATTGAAGGGGGTTATTCACTAAAGCTCAAATTGTTGCGTATAGGTTCGCTAGGTAAAGACAGTCGCAATAGGCTGCTACTGTTGCAGTAGGGGAAATTGTCATAACTTTACAATGGGGAAATTGTAACAGATTTGCTATGGGAATCCGCTGTTTGTGAATTCGACAGTCGAATTCGCATCTTAGTGAATAACCCCCTTGAATATTTATCAATATGTCACTTCACCAGACCTTAGGAGGAACTAAATAAAACAACTCTCTTACACTTGTATTGCCTTTGAATATCTCATGATGTTTGCTTTATATGAACTAGCTGGCAGGATTTTAATATTTATATGTAAAGCCAGAATAACATTTTCACTTATTTTTGTTTATAATAAAGGACAATCAGTAAAATGCATTTTACTACTAAGTGGAAAGTCCAAGCACTCTACTTAAAGGGTGTCTTTGTTAATTTTTATACATGGAGATTACTTCTTCTGCTCCCATAATTCAACCAAACATTTATTTTGAAAGTCACCAGAACACAATGTTTAAACTGTGTTTAGTTCAATACATAAAATGAGTAAATCTCAAGCAGCTGTGTCCAGTTCACTGGAATACTATCTTAATGAGCCATTCATTCATCTCTGATATTTTCATTGACAGGCAGAACACAGCCTAGAACCCAGTGGGTTAAATTGTACTGGGACATGCCTACATCTGTCGCACAGCAATGATGGAAACTGTAGCTGCACTGAAAGGCAAGGGGGAGGGAAACACAGCAAGGACTGTCTTAGAAAATTCATGCGAGCGTTCATTCATAGCTCAATACATTAAATGTTTGTTCCAGTACATTGCAGTTTTATGGCTGTGCTCTGCACTGCAATTAATATGCTTGATGCAAATTGAAAAACAAGACATAATCCATCTTTCTCTTTCACAGAGCACAAGATGCCATTATTACTGGCAAGCTACGGGAGTACAAGAGCCATTCTTTAAACCTAAATCCTTAACAAAAAGAAGGATCACTTAGATCTACCTTTGCAGCTGATTCAGTGTTTCGCCCATGACTTGTGCCTGGGTGTATAGAACCCATTGTGGTTGAGTGATATTGATGCTGCCAGAATCTGTTACATTAAGTGCAATAAAAGAAGGACAGTCATATAGTAGAACAAGAACTAATTAGTTTCACACATATTCTGCGTTAAAATTCCATTTGAGAATGCAACAATCTTCACAACATAAACTATACATTTTAATGTAAGAAAGTGCTGCCAGTGCGGTTCAGGTTCTGTACCACAATCCTCAGTCAAGAATGAAAACCTGTAAGATGAATAGACTTTGCAAAACTCCAGCAGGAGAAGTAAATCAGAGACACGAACTGCTATAATTAAAAAGGGAACCATTGAGGTAGGAATATTGTTATTGGGCAGTTATGTGTTTACCAGTATGTACTGTAATGGATAAATTATCATCACCATCATTATAATACAGGAACTCAGACTGGGGGATATTTGTAAAAGTCAAAACGTTTTTTGACCAGTTAATTCTGGAGAAAGGGTGCCTTTTATTCACATCGAAAAGTTGTTTTTGATCTAAAAAAAAAAATCGGCATAAAAGCCTTCTAAGAGAGTCTTTCACAGTGACATAAAATTGGTTCATCTTCCAATGGAATGTTTTCTCAATGTTTGAAATGTCCTTGTGTCTATCCCAGGACTTTTTGAATTCTACCCTTGTATGTGTCCCAACCATCTCCGCTGGAAGGCTAATATATGTGTTTATGACCCTCTATTTTATGTTAATTCTTTATGTTACCTTTCAGATTTCCTACCCCCTGGCTTCAGTTTGTGCTAGTCCAAGTCATTTTCTACTTTTACAAAATGCTTTCCTTCTAAATCTTGTTAATTCCTTGACATATTTGAATATTTCTTTCATATCCCTTCTCTTCTTCCTCACTTCTAACCTGCACATGTTGAAGCCTTTCCTGGTATGTTTTATTATTTTAAGACCTTGCACCATTTTAGTGACTCTTCTCTGAAACGGATTTATTCATCTCTTAGGACGACCAAAACAGAACAAATGATCCAATTACAAATATCTATACAATTTTTGACTTGATCTAATCCATCACCACTTAGGAATTATAGATGTGAACTTATTAGCCTTCTGAATGTGTTTATTTGTTTTATAGAGTCCAAAGCATCCTGGAATGCACAGCATGTTCAATATAAATACAGATCATTCACCAGAACAATCTTATTAAAGAGGAGTCACCGTACACATCTAGTAAAATGACTTTTCTGTTTTGACATCTCCTAAGCAATGACTAGTATTTTACAGAGTGTTGTGCCAACTACTGTATTTAGACATTGTAATTAGCCTCTTTAGATCATCATCTGGATCCTTTGTTACGATAGTCTAGCTTCGCTTATCTTATCTTTGCTCCTTATTAAGGTTGGTCATTTTAATTCTTGCATATTACAGTGTCATTATTATGTTTTATTTTTATTATTCTTTAGTAGCTACATGTTTCCAACAGAAGCAGGCAGGACTTTACAAAACATTTAACAACCAATGTCATGTTTAATAGAGGGTGAGGTTGCAAGAATATGATGTTATGTCAAATGGACAATTTCAAACATCATATCATGGGAGATGAAAGTTGCATATTCATTCCTTATGGTGTCCCGAATAATTTAATCCATTTGATCAGCATATAAACCTATGCAGTTTGCTAAATGCATAAGAGATGATCTGTAATCTGACCTGCAGGCTTGGGATTTACTCAGATCTCTGCAGTTAACAGTAACAATGTAAACATAGATCAATAATAATATAATAATAAAGCATTGAAGGGAAACGAAAGGAAGCCCTGCTGTATAGAGGGTGAAACGCGTCCGGTCTGGGGCATGACTTTTTTCATCCACCATTAGCATCTGATTTTACCACCTTCAGTACTTCCAAAGCTGTTGGAGGATGACTCCTTGACTGTATTGACTATTAGATGGTAACATTACCACATTAGCACACACTGATTTAATTAACTTACATTATTTATACTTATACCTCTATTTCTTTTTGGTATAAAATCTTCAGCTTTATATCTGTATTTCAACATTGCTGCCTCATTAACTGTACTGTAATACGTATATTCATTTAAAGGCATCCATGTCATAGTCCTATATGAACATTTGTTTTTAAATGTTTTTAATTATTTCTTTTTTACTTTCACCGCACTTATACTTTTTCTACCAATAAAGATTAGTGTGCGCTGCATAAGTGGTGCTCTGTTTTCTCTCTTTCCTTAATTCATTAATTACGCCCCATTAGTTGCACCTCCAGATTCATTTTTTTTCATTTATTTTACCTATTTATACACATTCATTAGTTTGCTCGCTACCATTAATATTTATACAAACCCCAAGGAGACCACCCAGGAGAAGGGAAGGTACTCTATATTTGATAACCAAGATTGTATGGGCTACAGTTACCCACTGTGTTTTGTTCAAGGACTTTTTACCCTGAACGGAGTGTTTTTCAACTGAATTTTGTTTTTGCCAAAGAAAGGCTGTGCTTTAAGTTTGTTTGTTTTTTTTCTCCCTGAAATAAATGTTAAAGGCAAAGTAAATTCGCTGTTTGCAGTGTGTTAATCCCTAAAGGCTGCTCCAGCACTTTAGTCACCAGAGTAATTCCCTACATATGGTGGAGGATGCAGGCAACACTCTATTAAAGGAAAAGTACCCTAAAAAGCAAGGTTATTAAAGAGACGTTTGTGTGTGTCTTTTCTTTTTTAAGTTTTTCTACGTAAAAGTAGCTGCCGTGGAAGACCTAGTGAAGGGGCTTTAGCATGCTACACAGGTGCAGCAGGAAACTAATGCACAACAGCAGCATACTAATGCAAATCTGCAACAAGCCCACCAGGAAGCTGTACAAGTACAACAAGAAACCAACAAGATACATATGGCACAGCTGAATGCACAAGCCGACTCTCACCAAGCTTACTTGGGGCAACTGCAGCAAATTAATCTTCAATTACAACAGGAAATAAAGGCCCTGGCTGCAAGGACCCCTCTGGGGAATACACAGGAGTCCCCTCGCTAAGTCGTACAGAAAAGATGACTCCTGCAGATGATGTGTAGGCAAGGCATACCTACTGATTTTCAGAAGAATCGCTAAATAGCATAATTTACTGGAAGCTGACTGGGCTATAGCGCCATACCTTACTGGGGAGCCCCAGAAGGTGTATAATGGCATGCTACTGGTTAAGTTAAGAGGTCGTTTTAGTCGACAGATGCCAAAAAAATGAGAATTGCAATACTTGGTGATACCTTTTTTATTGGATTAACAGTCATTTTAAATAGACAAGCTTTCGAGAGATCTGTCCTCTTTTTATCGATTCTCAAGTAATACTCTGACTATAATGGTCTTGAAAAATGCCCTGTATGGGGGACTGAAATGTTGACCTTTTATATCATATATTTTTTAATGGATTAATTTAATAAAGCATTATTTTTTTAAAACATATCAAGACCCAGAAGTGCACCTTTACCTTGGGCACATGTCATATCTGGTTGGTGAGCACCTATACTTATATATTGTACAAAAGTATTGCTTGAGACTTGAGAAAGGGAGGACAGACCTCTTGAAAGCTTGTATATTTAAATTAACTGTTAGTCCAATAAAAAAGGTATCACCAAGTATTACAATACTCATACGACCACTCTATCCTACCTATACATATATACTGCATTTCTTTTTCTTATAGGAATTCAGCTCTAAACAAGGAAGCAAGGAGCAAATGGATTTTCTACCCCTACTGTAGAAGGCCTAGATATTTGCCAGTGTCCAGGTTTGGACCCTGTACCATCTTAAAATACTTGATTCATCTGAAAGTTGTCCATTCAAATGTATGACTTTCAGAAATACCGATTGCATCAGGACTTCTCAATTTAGCTTTTGCTACATGTGTGGGCCTACAAAAGACAGACTGATCTCAAACCTGTTGAGACCACACTTTAACCCTTGATTTCACTGGAGTCTTCCAGTTCACTTGGGTGCTCGATAAAAAGACTTCCATAGCATCTCAAATCCAAATGAAACAAATATCGGTCATCTATGGACTAAGCGCTGTTTAGAGTGAAACGCGTAGAATTGTCTCATAGATGCATTAAATTGTGACTATTTGCCACTTCTCCAACTTCACTTACTCATCAAAGATAATTATTTTCTGTGTTGCAGCAAATCTTCACACAGCAAGCAACATTATGCCAACTGCATATTTATGCACCACTTTGCATGTTTTCATTGTGGGTGCAACGGTATTTCAATTATTCATCTTCTGTCGAAGTGACAATTCCTTGAGATGTATGGTGTGTATAAGCAGATTTGGTGGGCTTACAGCAGGGTTCCAGGAACTATTCTGGTGACATTTCATTCAAAAGCCTTAATAAAACTTTAGCTAGGAATTTTCCACTATTGAAATTAATGTAAAAAAGCAAGTATTGTAGTTTATGTGACTATTCTCTGACTACAATACCAGTGGCCGAAGCACACCAAAATGGTGACATTATCCTTTTTTTATGATAATTGCATATTGCCGGTATGTTCTCATAAATGTACAAACCCCAAAATCAGAAAAGTTGGCACGTTGTGTAAATCATAAATAAAA
>WMED01009732.1:0-16150 GCA_019650415.1 Pipa parva | reverse complement strand
ACCCTACCCAGCATCCCCCGCGACCCAGACCCAAGGTACCCTCATACCACAAAGCCTGGTCCCCCCCCAGTGACTGAGTTCAGTCAGTACACACATATACCCGGCATCCCCCGCTCCCCAGACTAGGCTGCCAGTGAAGGAACCGGTGGAGCTGTAGCCGCAGTGTGAGGAGAGTGGCGGCAGTGGGAGGTATTAGGCGGGGAAGGAGGAGGAATGAGTGCGTACTAGGCTGTGCCCCAGGTAGTGGCTGCAGTGAGGAGGCGCCCAGCCTCCCTCCCCGTCTATCCCAGGCTGCAGTGCGCACAGGCAGCAGGAGGAGGAGGAGGGGTAGTAGAGCAGTCCGCGGCCCGCTGCTCCCCTCGCCATGTTGCAGTGAGTGTGGGCCCTCCAGCTCCCCCCAGTGTCCGTCAGTGCGGCCCGAGCTTAGCTCTGGAGCTGCCAACCAAACCGGCAGTAAGTATCCGACTACCCGGGACTGCGTTAGGAAGGTGAGGTCGGGAGGCCACAGAGGCCTGGCAGGGCCCAGGGAGGGAGCAGGCTGTACGGACAGCCCAGTACTTTAGTCTGTAGTGTGAATGGAGAGGCCTGGACCTTACTGTGTTGTAGCAGGGCCCTTACACCGCCATTAAACCTACTACCTGTGGCTTTCACCAGCACTTGCCCGGGAACTACAATTCCCAGCGTTCACTGTATGCAAGCGATGATGGGAACTACAATTCCCAGCGTTCACTGCATACAAGCGATGATGGGAACTACAATTCCCAGCGTTCACTGCATGCATGGGATGATGGGAACTGTTAATTGTACAGTCACAGATGGAAGCCTCACAGTGCTTTTCTGGGCATTGAAGAGTTAATGGTGTAACAAAAGCTGAATGGAGCCATACATTTTACTGTATCATGGGAAGGGAGAATTGTTAAATCTGGTGGTAAATATAAGAGTGACTTTAGTCTGTGTTGAACTACAACTCTCAGCATTTCAGTAGGTGATTTTGGAAGTTGTAGTAAAGAGTTTTTCATTCTCACAATGTATATTTGTTGTGCTGTCTGTATTTAGTACGAGTGTGGGGGCCCATTTGCTTTAATTTGCTATTAAATGTCTTGGATATGGGACTTCTTTCACTTTTGTTATCTATTCATATACAGTACATGTTTAACTAGGTAGGTAGGTTGATTGGAAAAGGTGCATTGGGCAACAGTAGCTGAAAGGATGCTGGGAGTTATAGTACTGAAAAATATTTACCCCATGTTTTTTTATCAGTCATGTGATGATTTGCTTAGCTTTCTTGCATGTGTTTAACTGTTTTTTTTTTTTTTTTTTTGCTATCATTGTTTATATTTCATTAGTTGTGAGGCAACTTAATTTGGTTTACGCAAACAAAACATATTTTGTATCTAATATTCCAAGCGTTCAACTTGTTCCCTACCACCTTTCTTCCTTGTTTACATAAAACTATATTCTGCATCTAGGAGATCTCTTCTGTGTGTGATCTTCCAATACTGAGACAGTTTTATGCTAAATTTAGAGGATGTTTGTGTCGGGAAGGAAGGAACATACAAATAAAAGGTAGCACTATACATTTCATAATGAATGTAAATGCATTTTTTTGCACAAAGTCTTGTATTGAGTTGCAAATATTACCTAACAGTTTTGGTAATGGATTGTCTTAACATCTGTGGACTTTCTGTTATAACTTCATATGGTGTAAGCACTTATCAATGGTTTAGATTTCTACACCTTGGCTTCTTTAATGCTACCCTGTTTTGTGAAAGTTGGTCCAGTTGCTTCCATGCAAGCGTATTCTATTATTCCATTTGTTAATCTCACACATAAACATTTTGTGATGTGACTTACACAGTTTAACAGATCTGTAGTCAGGCATGTGTTTTGCTATAGGTACAAGAGGTATGTGCCTACAGGCAGTTTAGTCAGAAGGGTGCTTCACTCCTGGTCAGGCACATAGGCAGGGGGTATCGAGGGCATTATTTCTAATTAAGAGGTAGTTTTAATAGTCAAATGTTGATTCTTATGTGTTATTTCACTTTGCATGCAATTATAAGCCACAATGCACTTCAGTTCACTGTATAATTTAGTCTGTTTATTTTTTACAAAGGGTGTGGTCAGTTAGTGGGTGTGGCCTAACTTTGCAAACATTCTGTGCCAATAAACTCCTGATATGTAAATCCAACTGTGTCTGTAGCATTTTGAACCTATCCTAACTGATCAGATATTCACATGCCCGTTTATTCCTAAGGAGATGTAAAGAAATACTATAACAAATTGATGTTTATGCATTTACTTAGATATAATTTGACATCACTTCCTATAAAACTAAATATCAGTCGCATGATGCAATTTAACTAGTTAGGCATTCACAACAACAAATTAAGCTCAGAACAAACTCTGGAGTCTTAATCTGAAAGACTTTTTTTACCCAAGGGTAAAAAAACCCCCACAGTAATCTGTTTGCAAACTTGGCCCATTTACTTTAGAGGGGAAACTTAAGGACAGACACACTCAAGCAGTCGCTAAATCCATGCAAGCAGTGTTTTGAGAGCATTGTGTCCAGGAGGTTTCCGCAGTGTGTCTGTCACTCCAGCTCGTTCACTCTAAAAACAATGGTTTGTAACTAAAATGCAGTCTTCTGAATTGCTAGTGTTGCCCAAGTGACGTTTTGCTCTCATGATGGTAGCAGTAGCTGCTTACTTTTTGCCATCTGGACTTTTCAGGGCTGCACTGGACTTTTTTAAGCAGCAGACTTTTATAATCCTTATATACTTTAAACTAAAGGGGATAAAGTCATGTTAAATGCCAGCCAGCCTGTATTTAATTTAAAAAGACAAGGTACTTCCTGTCTGACAGCAAGAGTACTTTGGTTCACACTGAAACAAAGGACTCTAGCTGTGCAGAAAGCAGGAAGTACTGCCCCCTCCATCCTCTGACCCAGTGCTGGTATGTAAGATAGTGTGTGAGCTGTGCACGCATTTACTCATCTCAGCTCATGCAGGTGTAGTCTGAGATTGTGTTGAAGGCACCATAGGGGTCTGTCCAATGCCCCCACAGCAGCCACTCTGTAGTCCTTTGTTTTATTGTGAAATGGGGACCCTGGCAACTGAAGGGAAAGCCTCTTGACTTCCAAAATGGCCAGATTCAATTAATTACAGGCTTTGCATCCCCTTTAAATTACTGATCCATTAGGCCTTTTTGATGCCTTTGTGATTATCCAACTGCAAATGCTTTAAAAATGCAGTTTAGAAAATTGTGAAATCGTATCGTGTGAATGGTGTGACTTGACTGCTTTTATAAGGGAAGTCGGCTGGATTTTCTTCTCATGAAAGAGCAGCACACTGTAGAGAAGTGTTGTATTTTAAGTTGTGGTAGGATACATTTCCTTTACAAGAACTTGTCATTTTGTTAGCTCAAGTTTGTAATGTGTTGCCATATTGAATGCAGATAATCTATTTGCATAATTAGCCTTCCCTGTTAATTATAACTCAGGGAGTATTTCTACCTTTATCTCTGCTTCAGTTACACAGTTGCTCCTGGAACACTTGGTGTGTGAATAAGTAAACAATATCCCTCTAATGGCTGCCTTTCTAGCATAGAGATGTTAAAATGGTGCCCACTTCTCTTGTATGTACTCATAATGCTTAGTAACCATAGCACAAATCTTACACCATTTAGCATGTTGGTGCATCTATATGTAAAAAGATATTTACACTTATTAGAACTTTGAAAATGTAATGGTTCTAATGCCCCACTTCAGTCAACGCTAAGAATATTTAGAATTACCGTGTCCTGGCAAAAAGTTTTTAGAAACTGATGATACATTTAAATGATATAGCCACTTTACATTATTTTATAATGGAAATAAAATCACAAAATTTCATTGTGAGCTCTTTTACAGCTCCCAAAACTAAGATGTGACCAGATATATTTACATTTCACAATGTTTAACAATTTATTGTTATTAGCATTATGTTTTTTTTCCTAGATGTTTTAGAATGAATCTTGGTTAAGGCAAAGGTGCAAAGACCAGTTTAATAAATGTAAATTGCTAAAAACCCTCCAAATTACCGTATTTGCCGGTGTATAAGACGACCCCCAACTTTTCCAGTTAAAATTTAGAGTTTGGCATATACTCGCCGTATAAGACTACCCCTCTTCCAATGCAAATCCTGCTTGGATTGCTCAGCTCTCCCTTCCTGCCCAGCTCTCCCTGTCTCCAAGATTATCAGAGCACCATCACACTGTGCTGCCCCTACAAGCCCTACCCTCTGAAGGAGGGGGGCACTATCTTAGTGCTCACCCCCCTCCTTTTCTTTCTCCTTACCTAGCTCCTCTGTTGCCCAGCTGTTTGTGCTGAGCGCTATAGCGTTTCCTCTCCCCAGCAATGATTAAACTTCCTGTCGCTCACAGGAAGTTACATCAATGCTGGGGGAGGAATGCTGTAGCACTCAGCACAGACAGCTGGGTAACGGAGGAGCAAGGTAAGGAGAGAGAAAAGTGATATCCGGCGTATAAGACGACCCCCAACTTTTCAGATGATTTTCAGGGGTTAAAAAGTAGTCTTATACGCCAGCAAATACAGTAATATGCATATAATACATTTTTATGGTTGTAAATATTGCTTACATTTTTTAAAACATTTTACTAAGGCATTACCGTAACACTTCCCATCTATTTACAGTTTTCCACCAGCTATGCTCGTTAAAATGTTTAGCACTTCTGCAGTTGATTGAGCAGACACAAAGCATTGTCCAATCAGTTGTGACAAACAGACCCAGCAGTGTCCTAGGGACTAGATTAACTGGTAAAAAGTGGAGTTTTTCTAAGAGCATACAATAGGAATATATAACTTTAATAACAATATAATTTACAATTGTAGCTAAGAGCTTACAACTACATAAGTTAACTTCAGTATTAAAATACATGTATAATAACCTTGATCATATTGGGGATTTAGGGCGAAATTTATGAAGTTCAAGAAAGTCAATTTCTACCTTCTCAAATATCGATCGATACTTTTTGATGGAAAGGTAGCCATACTTTACATTAGTAGTATGGCTACCTTTCCATAAACAAATCAAATTGAAAAGTATCGATCAATATTTTTCGATCAGGTACCCGTTTTTTTTTGTTTTTTTTTTACATTGATAAAACTTGAGAAGGTAGAAATCGACTTTCTCAAGCTTTATAAATTTTCGCCCTTAGTGTTTCTTTAATAAGGCAAGTGAAATGGTTTGTTGTCTCCCCACCAACCCCCCTCACCCTGTGTTGTTTGCTGTAGCATATATTTGAATGTCTTTGATATCAGCGAGTGCCAAATATAAGCATCTGTTCTACTTGTTGTTTACAGGTAGAGTATAGGTGATACCTTTTATTGGCTAATTGAATAGATGGTAAATGAAAGCTTTTGAGACTACTTAGGCCTCTTCTTGTTGTTTACATGATATTGGATCACTTGTTTATTATATATGGCCTCATTTACCCTAACCTTTTTTATGCATTTTAGAATGGCTGACATGTTAAAACACAGACCACTTTACCCAGTTCCTACTGTGTAAAAGGCTTAGAATTTTATTTTATATTTTAAATTCTCAACAATGGCTGTTCTATAAGGCTGCTCTAAAACAACAACATTTATAGAATATGACACCCTTGTATATATCTGTAATATAATATGACTGTAAGGCATGCATTAAATTGTCCATTTAACAACTACCACTCTAATTTTGTGACTGAAGAGGTGAAGCCTATATTTTTGTTATAAAGAACTCATATAATACCTAGAATGTAAATTTTTAAAAAAAGTAAATTCTCTTATATGGAGAAATACTAGAAGCCAAACTGCCCTTTGTGATTAGGTCATTCTATAAAGAGGCGGTTGCAGAACTTTTTCATGAATATCCCCAGATTGATCTCGCAATTCACAGTGTATTTTAAAGGATCAGTAACATAAGAAAAATAAGATCTCATTTGGATTAGTGTGGCAGTTATTCTTCCATGATTTTTTGAATTCCTATTTTGTATTGCTTTGTGTTTGTTTTACCTGTTTACTAGTTGCAGCCATATATTATCTGTTGAGTAAACAAACCCCTGTTTTATTAAAATTTTTTCTATGGAACTTTAGAATATATATATATGCATGAAGTTCCCAGAAAAGCCTAGTTCAATAAACATAAATGTAGTCAACAGAGAGAGCAATGCACAAAATAATAAACTGTAACATTTTACATGTACTGCATCAGAACTTTTGTTAGTAATATCATTAGGGTATATATCTGTTGACTATGAGTGTATATATCTTGCCTTATCTCTTTTGTTGTAAACTGCACTGAGAGACTTTTTGCCATGGTGACCATATACATAGTAGTTTTTAGTTTGGTGGTCTAAGTCAGGGGTCGGCAATCTTCTCCGAGGAGGGAGCCATTTCTCTCCCTCCTCCACCTCTGCAAATTGACCGGGAGCTGCACAGGGGGAGGAGCTTGTGGGGTCCTGATCACATGACCTTTGACGTCCCATCACAAGAGACGTCAAAGGCCGGTGGCGGGTGGGAGGGCAGCTCACTCGGAGCCACATGCCGCAGCAAAAGAGCCAAATGTGGCTCGCGAGCCGCGGTTTGCCAACTGCTGGTCTAAGTGGTCCTATAAACAACATTTTCAGTTTTCAGATACTGTTGGTTTAAAGGACAAGTAAAAAAAAAATTTTTTTTGTTTGGATTAGCATGGCAATTATTCAAATACAGCACTTCTAAAACTCTTATCTTTGATGTTTCATCCATTTTATTGTTTTCTTTCTGTTTTTAGCGTTACTGATAGCAATCATGTTGTTAAACAGATCTCCCCCAGTCCCAATGTTTTCTGTGGTGCTTTTGAGAATACACATTTGGGTAGCATGCCCTGTTTTCCAATTTTTAAAAATATCATACTTTATAGACACAATTTAGGATTTTTATAAACACAGATTACAGAAAACATAATGATAAATACATTTCAGGCATTTTAAATTTACCGTCCTTTTCTATTCAGTGTAATTTGCAGTTATTAATGCATACTTCATTAAAAGAGAACTGCCCTTTGTGGTGCTGTTTTTCTCCTCTGCTCTTATCTTGGACACTGTGCTGATATGCACACCAGGCTGCACTGGTGAAAAGAATGGTTATTGTGCACCAAATATTTTTCTAAGCATACTCTCCACTTATTTTCCAAAATAAATTCAGAGCTCCTCAACCAAATTAAAGGGAATAAACCCATTTATTGTAGCCTCGTAATCCACATTTCAGGAATGGCATCACCCTCTGAAGTCTAAAACATTACTGTTTTGTTTTTTTTTTCACACTGCTTCAACAAACATGGTAATTCTCCTCAATCTGGTTGAATGGCCATCATAGTCATAGTGCAGTGTCAAAGATGATGCATTTGTATACAAACTTGTATATATGTATTTATTCATTTATATAGCGCTGATATATTACGCAGCGCTTTACAGAGATTCATCTTTCACTTCAGGCCCTGCCCCATAGAACTTACAGTCTAGTTTCCCTATTCGGTCACACACATAGACACAGATGTATGTTTAAGGATTTTGGGAGGAAACCAGGTGCGGGGAGAACATACAAACTCCATGCTGATGAAGTCCAGGGTGAAACTGAATCTAGAACTGAAAGGCATCAGTCTTAACCGCTGAGCAACTGCACTGCCCGTGGTCCATTGTATGTAGTGGTGACTGTGACAAAACTCATTTAAATTTCTCTTATAAACTATTATTTGGTTACAAAATGCCTCCAAATGACTTTGTCAAAGTTTAATGCTTTTGAGGAAGCTGTAATGTGTTTTCTCTTGCTTGCCATTGCATAGAATTTGCCATATTGTCTTTATACTATTGTTACTTTTCTTTACGTTGTCGTCAAAAAGCATTATGTAACATAGCCCATAAAGTAAGGATGGACTACTACTGTTTTGGTGTAGGAAGCAGATAGTAAATGCAAAACAAGAGGTATTGTAACTTTTTCTCAATGACAATAGGATTTTTTTTCCAGTGACTATCTGCTTTGCTAAAAAGCGCGCATTGTTTAAGGCCGGGGCCAGACTAGCACATTTATGCGGTGAGCTTTCAGAAAAGCGCATCCCAAAATATGTTAGAAAATTCAGGCTGGCATATCTTTGGGATGCTCTTTTCTATTGTACTTACACGATGCAGCGTGAACACTCCCTCGGCGCTTGCAGCTTCTATCTGGCCATATTATTTGCGTCTGTACACTAAGTTAATGAGGAAAGTGTTTTGGCATGCTCGCATGCAGTAAGTAGAATATTTGATACAGGGGTGGCTGTGGATACATTTGAACTTTTTAAAAGGAGAAATATTGCTATAAAAAAAACTTAACTGATTTCTTTAGCAGCAGTACAAACATCTTTCATTTCACAATCTACAGCCCAGGATCGTGAGATGCTGACTGCCTCTCACTTCTGCCACCCTGTATACATATACAGTGTTTTAGTACCAGTACCCTGACTCAGTTCACCGAACTGGCCATAAAGTACATGCGCAGATCCTTTTTTCCCCTCCCCCCTCATTTGGCACCTGCACTTTATGGCCAATTCAGTGAAGTGAGTAAGGGGGGGGTGGGTACTATGACACTGTATATGTCAAATACAGGGGGCAAAAGTGAGAGGCAACCATCAGTTTTCATCTCACGATCACTTACTGCTAAAGCAATCGGGTAAGTTTTTTTTTTATTATCTAGCAATGGTTCTCCTTTAAAGCATTTGACACTGTCGCACACAAAAGACTGTTGTGTAAACTAAAGTCCATTGGTTTGGAAAATGCAGTTTGCAAATTTATCAAATAATAGCTAGAGGCCATTTACAGACAGTTGTGGTCATTGATTTTTACTCGGAATGATTCACTGTTATAATGGTGAAGCCAAGGGCTCTGCCTTAGGATCATCATTGTTTAACTTATTTGTAACAAAGGTTTTTAACTTATTTATAAATGATGTAGAGCTTTGGATAAAATCCTATTTTTGTGTTTTCTAGAAGATACAAGTGTATACATTGAAATAAAGTCCATACAGTAAGTAGTCAAGTCAAAGGAGAACTAAAATGTTCGTTAATCTTGGTGCAATACATTTTAGCTGGGCTAGGTACAGTATATTGTAGCTGCCTTTAGTACCTTATTACCTACTGTTTAAGCATTCTTCTTTTCTTCAGTTCCTTCATCGCGATCCCTAGCACCACCTGTCTTTTTTATTGTCTGTGTAATCAAGCGCAGAAGAGGTATTGGAACCTCATACTGCTTAATCTGTGCTTTACACCAATGATGTAGAACAGAGGTCACCAACAGGTGGACCTCGGTCCGGATCCCGACCCGAATGTCATCCTGTCCGAACAGTCAGTGTTTCTCAAAGGTAGTGCAGGTACTGGGGAGAGGAAGCGCTACAGCACAGACAGCTCATCCGTTGCTGGCTGTCTGTGCTGTAGCGCTGAGCTGTGCGCTATAGCGATTCCTCTCCCCAGCTCTAATATGCTGGGGAGAGGAATCGCTATAGCGCTCAGCGCTACAGCACAGACAGCCAGCAACGGAGAAGCTGTCTGTGCTGTAGCGCTTCCTCTCCCCGGTACTGATTAAACTTCCTGCGAGCAACAGGAAAAAGTTTGAGAACAACTGCATTATGATAAAACAGCAGAACGCCACACGTGATGTAAATCAGCCAATCAAATTCGCCCAACTGTTTACATGCGGAGGTCAAGCACAGCCGCTGGCTTTGGTCCAAGTCAGAAAAATGTGATGTTCCGGACCTTTGCTTCTGGTAAACTTTTAAATTTGGACCTCGGTTAATTTTAGTTGGTGACTCCTGATGTAGAAGAAGAGTTGCTACCTAAAAGGAGATCTTGATACTGGAACTGAAGAAAAGGAGGTAGCTGAAAAAGGAGGCATCAAGTACTAAATGCAACAAAGGCAAGTATAACTAGTCCATCCAAAATGAATCGAATTATCAAGTACTTTAGTTCTCTAATAGGACAGTAGCAACAAAATATGAAAATGCTTCAAATGGATTTAAAGTTATTATTTATTAAATCAGTGCTTCCAAAAACTATTAACTACATCTAAAAAGAATATTTTACTTTTTAGCTTTAAAAATAATGGACTTTCAGGAGCACTTCCTGAATATGTATTATCTTGGGTTAACTTCACTTTCAGCTGTTTTTGTACTTTGGGAAGTAATATGCATATTCATTTTAAGGCTGTCATTTTGGTATTTATCTCCTTTTACCTTCTCTGGGACTGACAGATTGTCTTTTGTTATGCTATGTTGTGTGAATTGGACAGTCAGTGTTCTGCTTTGCACTCTCTCCTGCCAACATGTTTAGATACAGTGTACTGTCTTGGAGTTAATGTTCAACATTTGCTATATAAATGCAAAGTATGTATCCCTTTACTAATTATATAAAAAGAATAAAAATTCAAACATTCAGAGCTGTCAAAAAAGGAGGAGAGGCACTCGGGTCCTTACTTATTACTGCTTCTAATATTTATTACTGTTATGTCATCCTTACTGTTATGCTGTTTTTATCATTGTGGTTGTGCTTATTAGAGTAATTTGAGTTTCATGTGAAGTTGCATGAAAAATAAATTGTGCTTTTGCTAGGAATCTGGACACTTCTAATCTAGTGACTGGTTAGGGTTTTACAGTTAACAGCTTTTTTTTTTTTTTTTTTTTTTTTTTTTTTTTTTTTTTTTTTTTTTTTTTTTTTTTACTGATCTTTCACTGAACTTGAATTTTCCTATCAATGCTTGTTCAGTAGAGTAATAACTTTGTTGCCAGACGTTTAAGTATTAAACTACAAATTCTTTTTTGTAATTTATAGAGATTTCATGCTTTGCCAGCAACGTTAATTACTTTGTTTAGCGGGTTCTGCCACAGACTCTTAACACTGGCTTAATTAACTCAAACAGTAAACATACTGAAAGAAAAGCAGTGCTGTGAAAACTAAATAATAAAAATAAATAAAAAGTCCAAAAAATAAAGTCCAAACTGGCTGAATTAATTAATTCTTTCATTCATTCTTTACTGATAGCTTTAGTTTGTAAAAGCTCTCAGCAGCACAGTGCTTAAGGTGTGACATGTTAATACCAACATTTTGCAACAAAATGAATTTGTCAAACTTTTTCATGCAAAGCATTGCATTATTTTCTACAGCATTTGTGTGTATGCATTTATATGTTGTTTAGTCATGCATTACATTTATGTGTTTTCAGCTGAGTATGGCGTGCTTCAATTTTGGTATGTTTCAATTAATCAGTTTAAAGTAGAATTTTTATTCCTTAAGACTGATTAAATGCAAATGGAAACTCAGAATGTCTTCATTGCACATCAGTCAGATTCAATTTCTATCACTTTCTTGGGCAGCAGTGTTGATGTAAATATGAATATTTTATCTAGAGATCATCTCCGCAAGGATTCAAAACTCAAACAATACTTGTGCATCAGCTGGGTTCACACAAGCGTATGATGTGCAGCACATAATACGTTCATGTAAAAAAAAAACAAAAAAAAAACGGCTTAATTAAAGCTGATGATACTTGCCTAGTTCCAGACACATGAGCGTTTGATGCGTATACGCTGGGTTCGGAATGCAGTGTGTCGCATTTTGGCCGGCGTATATATGCTGCAAGCAAAATGCGACACACAAGAAGTGCTGTGAATACCGATGGAGCGTTCACACTGTCACTGATAAGTACAATTGAAAAATACACCGGAGAGTTTTTTTTTTCTTCACACGAGTGTATGATGCGCTGCGCATCATGCACTCATGTGAGCCCAGCCTTAAGGGAATACTCCGGCCAAAATTGAAAAAAAAAATGCATGTGTTAGTAAATACGAATTACTAACTTTTATTAAATGCATTTTATTTTCAATTTTGCACCTAAAATGAATTATCTTACCTGTTTAGAAGCACTTCCTTGTTTAGGATTCCATCTTAATTTGTGCCGCCGACTCTAAGGTGTAATAGAGCAGAAACTCTTTACAGCCGCGATCTTCTCCTTTCAGTGTGCAGCCCGGTGCCGGCATCTCCTAATAGTCACATGGGAGAGTGCCGCATCATCAACCCATCTCCCCTTGCTGGCACCGTATTTACTAACACATGCATTTTTTTTTTCAATTTTGGCCAGAGCGTCCCTTTAAGAACACCTTTAAATAGCTTTTATGTCTGCTTTCTGTGTAAACTTGAAAAAATGCCCGTTTATTGTGGAGTTTTCCTTTATTTAGTTTTTCTTTATTTATTTTAGGTCCCCATGTGGAATGATTATTCCATGTGCCGTAGGCATGAATGAAGTGGCCTGGCAGGAGACCAGAGGAATAATGCATGCCAGCGGTGGACAGGAAGCCCTTGGAGTTGGAGTAGGGATGGTCCCATCTGGAGTATCAGCAGCAGTCCAAACTCATGGATCAGCAGGACCTCTTGGACATAACCCCCATGCAATACCTCTAGGTGCTCCCTCTGCCCAAGTGCCCCTGAGTGGCCGTTCTCAGGACGATGCCACAGTGGGATATTTCTTTCAGAGGCAAGCTGGTGAGCAGTTAAACGGGTACTCCAATAAGCACCGCTGGCCTACAGGAGATAACGTAGATCCTGCGGTAGGTTACTTTTTCATTTATGTTTGTCCCTTGCTAAACTTCATAACCTTGATCCAGTTGTTGCTATTGCTAAGTTAGGCCTAGTTAACAATGACTTCTGAGTAACTACTTAAAATATTTGCAATAGCTGGTATTCATTGTTTTTTTGAGGGGCAATTCTGTCAAGGGAGTGTTTTTCAGTTCTAGATAACGGTAACTTTCATTATTCCCACAATTTCAGATACTGTATGTTGCGAGAGCTTTTCTTCCTTACAAAAAGGATGTTGCTATGTCTCAGAAAAGCTTGATCCAATGTTATTGCAATTTAAAGATTTTTTTTCCTAAATATCAATCGGAACAGTAACACCAACAAAATGATAATGCCACAAGTGCCTTTATAGCTGTTTTTTTAAATACTCAGCACATTCTGAAAGGTTTTAAGAAAGCATATTTCAATTTTAAAGGAGGACTCCAGCCGAAAATAATAATTAAAAACAAAAAAGCATGTTTCTTTATGCTAGTTAACATATTTTAGTAAATATGATTTTTTTTTTTAAAGTGACATTTCTTACCAGTAAAGAAGTGCTGTCCTGAACTTCTGTGTTGCATAACCCCTCCTCAGACACAGTTGGTGACTCTATGGCGTCCAGATGAGGCAATCCCTCTCAGGAGTGTGTGCCTCTGCAGCCGCTCTCCCAGTGAAGCCCTGCTTCACTGGGAGAGGAATATGCTCCACAGAGTGATTTCCTCATCCGAGGGCCATAGAGTCATTGGCGGTGTCTGAGGAAGGGTTATGCAACACCTTGTATTTACTAAAATATGTTTATTACCATAAAGAAACACATGCTTTATTTAAATTTTCGGCTGGAAAGATAACATTTTTTACAAGTTCAGTATTTGAATAACTTCCATGCTTATCCATTTTATTTTTTGGTGTTACTGGTCCTTTTGAAGAATCACTAAAAGGCTGGTTAGTCTAGGGATGATTCTTGGGGGAGGGTTAATATATATATATATATATAATATATATATATATATATATATATATTATATATGACGCTTCTCTTTTTTGTTTCCATTGCTGACTCCTGCTTCACTTCTCTTCCTGTTAACTTCATTTCTGTCTTCCTTTTTAACTTCACTGAATGGAGCAAGGGCATAGGCAGTATTCTGACCGAATGCTGCTTCAACGCTTGCTCACATCAGTGATGTTGAAGAGGAAGTGTTAGCCAGAAAGAGATGACTGCTCTGCAACTGAATAAAATTGCTGTTTAAATAAATTTTTTTTGTCACATTTACTGTTTGCTGTTAAAATATCTGAATGAAAAGAGTGTTCTCTTCTAACCTTTTGCATGTAGATTTTTTTTTACAAACTGTCACCTGTGTATTCTTATTTGCCCTTCCTGTTACAGTGCAGAACAACAGGGTGTGGCTGTGTTTACTTATTTCTGAGTACACATGATTTATTCTGTGGGCATTATTCATCGGTAGCATGAACATTTATTCCTATAAATATGGGCTATAAATGTAAGGTGAGCTTGTTCTAATGTAGCAGTGGCGAACCTATGGCACACTTGCAGTTATCTTCGATCCTCTCAGTGAATGAGCACCCCTTCAGTATAGGCCAGTGGTCGGCAGCGCTTGCTTACACAGAAACTTTTCAAAGGAAAATAATGTAATAAAGAATCTTGCAAAAAATAAGCTACATTGTTCATTAAAGGGGAACTATAGTCAAATTACATCTTTACATATGCAGTACTATACCTTAGGGAGAAGCGTTTCTCCCCAGTAGTTGTTTTATGTGACAGAAAATGATTGAGTAGGCAGCACTGATAAACTCCTGCACCAGGAAATATGTGTGTGATGTGTACTGAACAGTTTTCCATTAAAAGGTACCCTCTCCTGGACATTTTTGCCCTACTTACTACTTAGCACATGTGCACAAGTCAGCTTTCCCTCTGTAATCTCCTGCATTCCAACTTAATTTAAGCGGCCTAAAGGTCGGCACACTGCTTAACCAATAGCAGTCAGGCAGCTTTTTCATCTCATGCAGAAAGGAGAGGGAGAGGAAAATGTCAGTTGTCAGGAAAACTTATTAAAGGAAACAAACAGCAAGTATTATTTCTTCCCTAAATGTTTTTTAACTTTTTTTATCAGCAATTGGCAAAGTATAACAGAGTTTTATATGTAAGTGTGCAGTTATATCAGCACTGTAGTGCCCCTTTAAAAGGTATAGTGATAGAAACAAAGTTCATCTGTTTTGTGTAAGTTTATCTTGCACAGTTTATTGAAAAAGAACAGTAACACCAAGAAATGAAAATGCCTCAAATTTAATTATAGTTACTATATATAAAATCTGTGCATTCAAAATTTCTAATTTGTCTCTAAAAATGAAATAAGGTTACATTACTATTTAGCTATAAAAATTTGGCTTTAGGGCACACTTCCTATATATGCTTTCTGTAAATCACCTTAGCAAACAATGGGACTAGGTGGGGTCTGTTTAACAACATGGATAATATCAGTAGATATAATAAGACAGCAATAAAGTTCATAAATTTTACTTCAAAAATAACATTTTTACAAGTGCTGTATTTGTATAACTGTCATGCTAATCTAAATGAGAATTTTTCCTTTTCTTTGGTGTTACTCATCCTTTAGGGCAGGGGTCTCAAACTCGCGGCCCGCGGGCCAAATGCGGCCCTCGGGACGCTAGTTTGCGGCCCCCGGTCCTGCACTGCACCAGACGTTTTTTTCATTGGTGGAGCGCTGGATCTGACACAAAGGGAGTCCTAGCTGACTCCCTCCGTGCAAAGAGGAGGGCTCCTGTGATCCGATCGGTCACAGGAGCCAATAGGAACCTGGGAGCGCATGTGATCAGCGCATCCGGGTTTCTTCTCCTCCTTAGTGCTGCTGACAGTGGCAGCAACAGAACAGCTGCAGATCTCTGCTGGAGGGGGGTAAGTAAGAGTCCCCCACCAATTCCTCCCAACCCACTCACAGCCAGCCCTGATCCCTCACCCACGACAAATAGTAAATTAATCCCCAATTACCCCACACCCCCCACAATACTCCCACAATACCCCCCCAGTCATAAAATTTACCCCAAATTATAATTAAACAAAAAAATCAGATGTGCCAGTAGCCCACAAAGCCGCACATTGCCCCACAAAGGTGATAATTTCCCCAGCAGATGCAAATCACCCAGCACAGCTGCATATTACCCCACAAAGCCGCTGATTGCACTGCAGGGCCATGTATTGTTTTTAATCTGTTGTTTTCTTGTGGAAAACCTGATGCAGCCCAGCCTCGTCCAGACTCTACCTCCAGTGGCCCCCAGGTAAATTGAGTTTGAGACCCCCTGCTTTAGGGGGTTATTCGCTAAGGTGCGAATTCGACTGTTCAATTCGCAAACAGCGAATTCCCATAGCAAATGCACGACAACTTCACCATTGCAAAGTCGCAACAATTTTTTAACCCTTTCAGTACGTACCCCGTACCTCTCACGGGGTAGCTTCGGGTGGCCAG
>WMED01009731.1:0-16151 GCA_019650415.1 Pipa parva | reverse complement strand
CGAAGTGAGGCGAACAGTACGCAGCTCACTTCGGAGCTTAGTGAATTACCCCCTCATTCTGTAACTTCCAGGTTTAAATGCGAATGTTAAACCTTACATAAATGTCAGAGTTCTGCACATTCACTAACTTATAAGCAATGTGGACAAGCAACATATACATTTGCGCCTGTATTATTCTATTGGATGATTAGATATGACGGCATCAAACAGAACTAGAGAGAAGCCCAACTCATTTTATAACATTTGCAGCTTACCAATCCTTCGCTTGGTTTGATGTTTGAGAGCTGAATGACTTCTAGATGAGCAGATTGCGATACTAGCGGGTCAGACGAGAGAGAGATGATGTGATCGCAGACACCAGAGAGTGTTTTACACTAAAATTAGAAAGTTATATTTAGGCATTAAAAAAAAAAAAAAAAAAAAAAAAGCATTTTTACAACCAAAACCATAAAACACCCAGCTGAATTTCTGCACCCTCCCTTTTGGTTCCCTGTATACCAAGCAGCCAGCAAGGATATGAAAACTAAATCAGGTTTTAGTTCTAAATAAAAATTAAACCTGAATGGGACCATGCCTTTAAAGCAAACCTATTTTACCAGTTAAAGGAGTGTTAATCAATTTACCATATTGCTCCAGTAGGCCCACCTCCTTATACTATTACTTTATAGAATATATTCTAATTAAAAGCAAAGTTTAAAAATACCTACTGTCAAAAAAGTCACAACTAGCGACATGTTCCAATGCAGATCCACAAAAGGGGCACTAGCCACAACTCACAATGAAGGAGAACCCAACAGTCCATCTTTAGTGTAAAGTTTTTCCCCTTTTTACTCTATAATAGATTATCTCCCAAAATGTCAGTGTTAAAATGTATGATAAATGATAATGTTCAAGCATGCACGATTTTGGGTTTCTGCTTAACCACAACCCAAGTGAGGACCATGGATTTTGCAGTTTGATAATTAGTGCTCCTTCACCAAAATGGAATAATAAACAAGTTATTACTAGTCAAGTCAGTGTAGTCCAGGATTACAAATGGCTGTAAACATGATTAGTACCATCATGCACAAGGTGTTAAGAACTAAACTGCATTTGCAGGTTTTCTCCAAGATAATGCCAAATAGGCAATATTAAAATGCATTTACATGAAATGGTTTCCTTACTGTTGGCAATAAACTTCAGACCTAAATCATACTGAGTACAATGTGCAGGATGTATCAGCAGGGGAAGGATATAGCTTTAACAAGTACAAGTTAAAAACTGCAGACAAAGCAATGTCTACATGGAAATAAATTGGAATTAGTTTCCTTTCACTCCGTGTATAACAAAAAAAAAGGACTACAGGATTCACAACTCTCTTCTCTGTACTCACAGTCACAAATATGATCTTTCTCCAGGTGTCCAGGAGGTATTTAATGGAAATTTTTTTTTAAAAAAGCTAATCTCCATAGGGACTTATTTTAATCCAATTCTTGAAAAATTGACAATGTTTCAGTCTACCACCGCTTTTGTCTGTGTAAATTAGGCTAGGTTCACACATGGCGTTTCTGCACGGAGTATTTAGAAACACACATCTAGAAAATATGCTGGCGTATTTCAGTCTGGAATATTTTCTAGACGAATATTTCTATTGTATTTACCAGACTCCACTGTGAACGCTCCCTCGGAATTAACGGCTCCTCCGATCTAGCCGCATTTTGTGGGTGGCTTATGGTAACATGCAATACTTTGCTGAATCTCTCTCATCTCTGTATCTATTTATATATACACACATATACACAAACACAAAATATCACTTACAGTAAAATAAATATAACTACAACCCTCACACATCAGATGATGTATAACATACCAGGTAGGACAGCAGAGCCCAATCTAGTAGTGATGTCACTGGCACATTGCCTGCTCATTTCTGATTAGCTATGTGCTACTGATGTCATAAGTGACATCACTGGTGCACTGCCCACTCTCCCGATTGGCTGTGTGCCTGTAACATGGGAGCCAATAGCAGCTATGAGGTAGGGGGCTTAGGGGAGGATTGGGTGTGGGATCTGAACTAGGGCAGGGTCTCAGGAGTGATGCACAGAATCAAAAACATGACAGTCCCATGGAATCTGGGACGTTTGGGGGGTTATGGATATAGTAATGACCCCCAATGTTTTCTATAGCAGTAACATAGCCTGAATGCTTATAGTATATCAAGTGACTATCTCACTTTCTTTCATGCCAGGATTTCTCAGTGTCTACAACATTTTATAACTGAGGTACTTTGACATGGAGGCCATCTTACATATACCATACATACTATGGCAGTAAATGCTTATTATTTGGCTCTTACATGATGTGCTACATTTTTCTATATATGTTTATTAAAATTATGCCTAAGCAGCAGTCCTCTAGAAATGTATTTAATAAGGATCAGTGCCGGCTCTGCCATTAGGCAGAGTAGGCAAATGCTAGGGGCGCCACCTGCTCATTTTTTAAAAATATTTTTTTACATTGTGCCAGCTGGGAGGTTTGTGTAGCGGGGGGGGGGAGGGGGCGTAGTGGGACGGGGGGTGGCGTCTAGGGCGCCAATAGGGCCAGAGATGGCTCTGATACTCTCTCCACCACTCGCTAGATTTTTATTACATGGGCACACATCATTTCTCTTATATAACATATTACAATCTACTGTAAGTGGATAAAATATTCCCTTTCTAAAAGCTACAGAAGTTCAAATGAAAAAAAACTTTCTGGGAAACCCAGTGACATTTGATATTTGAGAATATCTGCAAGAAAAAAAAAAGAAATGTTTAAAAAGGTATCTGTTTTAGAATACAAGCCTTGTGCTCTTGAACTTTACTTCAAGAACCCACTTCCTAAATATGCAGAATTTTAAAGTGAAAATTGATATTTAAGGCACACAAAGAATGCTAGTCTTGTAGTATCAGAGAATAATGGAATAGGAAGTACAGTAATGGGATATATGTTACATAGAAGAAGGGCAACTCACAAGACAAAGCAGAATCTCTAACAATATATACATTACATAGTAGTAGGTACCCAGAAAGCATCTAAAATTACTTTCCTTAAAACAGCGGAATAAAACACTTGTGTGTAGAATAATCCTCCTGATCCCCTAACCAAATGATCTTGTACCTAAAATATCACATTGAAAGTATACTGCACTAAAAACTATAAACTAGCATCAAACCACCATTTATAATAAAACTTATACACCAAAAAGCAAAGAGAGATGGAAACGGCATAAAACACTTTCCAAAAGAATTTAATAAAGTGTTAAATGCCTATAGGGAAAATATGATTGTATAATAAGGAATCTACTTGAGCACACAGTCTGACTGGTCCACCAGAGGACTATTAGGGGAATTCATCAACAGCAGCAATTTTTCCAGAAGTTTAAAAACCCATAGCAACCAATCTGCTCTTAGCATTCACAAGTAGAGGGAAACTAGAATTCTAAAAGGAAAATTCTAATTGGTAACTAAGGGTTACTAGACCAAGGGAAATATTGCCCCTGTTGATTAATTATCTTGTAGAACTGATGGGCCCAGTGCAGGAGCGGTTCTGTCCCTAATGACGCCCTGGGTGAACTGCCCCTTGACCTCCCCCCGCGCCCCACGACCCCACTCACCTCCTCCAGCGTTGCACTTCCTCTAATCACTTCTCCACAATGAGGTAAGTTGAATGCGACGGCGCTACTTAGATGCTTCAGGTCTTGCAGACAGCTGCCGAATCCACAGCGAGTACATCCAACAAGACCCAAAGCAGCCAAGGAGCGCGTCACATTCAGCTTACCTCATTGTGTAGAAGCACTTAGAGGAGGTGCATCGCTGGAACGCTGGAGGAGGTGAGTTTAGCTATCGGCGATAGTGCCCCTCAAACAGATTGCACCCTGGGCAATCGCCCACATCGTCCATAGCTAAAACCGGCCCTGGCCCTGGCCTAGTGGGCCAACCGCAAATTATTAAAGATAAGATACATCTAATGACTCATGGTAGAAATCTAAATAAACCAGAGACAGAGGACAGCATCAGTTCCTCTGTCTTCCTGCAGACCTGGCAACAGATGTCTTTGCATGATGTATGTTAATGACATGATCACACTGACAAGACACAATTATCAGGGCCTGCAAGGAGAGAGAGTAGCTGATGTTACCCTGCCTTCTTCACAAATAAAGGGCTTCCCTTCATGTCCATGGTGAATGATAGCAGTCAGGATATGTTGAGATGTGTGGTGGCCTCCAAAGAAACATATGAAATAATAAATGTGGGAACAGAAAAAGCTTCTTTAATCTTCCATTCTGGGTTTTGTGACATGTCATGAGGTGAAAGTGCAGGGTCTCTAGCTGCTGCATTCTTTTTATGAGGTGCAATAAATTAGTAGGATTCCATCATGTAGGGCAAAAGAGGGGAACCACTACACCATTTTCTATTGGCTGCTAGGCCTATTTATATTTCTGAGCACATCACCAACAGTTGCTCTGGCACATAGCATAGGCAGAAAGACATACTTTTCACCATCAAATGTTTTAGGGACAGTCTGGACTGTTGACAAAAAAATCCATTTAGAATGGTATTAACATTTCCTTTCATATTCAGCAACATTTTCTCTCTGAAGAGAAAGTCAAACACAAAGCAAAACAAATCAAAAAAACTTCTAAAACAACAAACATCACATTACTTGTCCTTTGTTGGAGTGTGCAGAGGAATTTTAGGTAAAAAAAAATTATAATATAGTTTTTTTGCAAAAAAAAACAATCTTATTTATTTTTTGACAATGGATAACTGTTCAAGATAAGACACTAATACAGCTGCTGGTACCTATTGTTTCTCTAAATGTTACCCAAACAATGGCAGTAAATTTCCATTACTATACAATGATACAGTCATTTGTGAGAGGCTTGAATACTAATAACAGGAGTGCGAGACTGAAACTAGTCCTGTATAATGAAGTCATACCACACCTTGTACTACATACAGGAACTATTTATGTACATTTTAGCTGAAATTTGCAATACTGACATATTTGAAACAGAGAATAGCCATTTACTCAAATTCCTCAAAATATAATAATGATAAAATAGATGAAGATAATGGACAAATGGGAATTCATCAACAGGATCAAACAACCAATCAGCTATTAGCATTTACTAGTATGGGGGTACTAGAATTATGAAAGCCAACTTCATTCATTCACTTGACTGGTTGCTGTTGGTTACTAGACCAAACATCTGTTTTGTATTGGATCACATGGTTTTGAAACTCAGGGAAAAAGACTGGCAAAAGAAAAATCACAGCACTCCCATGAGTTCACATGTGTTATTATTTTAAAACTGAACCCAGAATAGGATGGCATTTGGAATTCTAGACTATGCAGGCCTACACTTTTTACTCTTACTGAATTGGTGGTGCCTATTTATAGTTCAACAATTGTGAAGTACCCGCACAAATGCCCATATAAATTTTAAAAAAAAATGCATGGACCATTTATCACCTCCCCATAACTTAAAGGCTGGGGGAAGTCAGTTAGGGGCATAAATTAAATCCCTGCACTCAGACTCATCACCCTCTACTCGTTTCAGGTTCAAATGGAACTGGGAGAGAGTCTTTTAAATATGGTAACACCTGTTGAAAATCAGAAAAGGGGTTAATTAATAAATACCTGCACTGTTCCCATCCAGCGTTGTGAACCAAAGCCCTCATCCTCTCTTTTATATGGAGTGATCTTAGGGGCTCTGTCTTCATACAATATGTTCTTATCAGTTACAGTCCACTGGTACTAATCCTCCACCCTCAGTACCACTGCAAAAATAAACCATAGAAGATACATTGTTTTCTTTGTGACAAATGGGTGCTACTGATGGAATTGAGGTTTTGCACTTACCTTGCAGATTCCATAATCTAAGACAGCTGCAGTTTCCACTGTGGTAGGAAACTCCCAAGACAATAAAAGTATGTGCAAAACCATAACTCCTTCATTAGCACCAGGTTGAAACAAAGAGGACAAAGTATCTTGATTTTTTTTTTAAATAACCAGTAACACCAAAAATAAATAATCCATTGAGTAAGCAAATGCTGAAAAATTAATTGCAGTTAAATTCATGAATTTTATAGCTTTTTGTCTGTTTAATCTTTACTGATAGCAGCCATGTTGTATGTGCTGGTTCAACAAACCCCGCCCTGCCCCAATGTTTTCAGCAGAGCGTTACATACATAGAGACTTATTCATGAAGTGTCCTGGAAGACCCAATTTAAAAGTTAAATATTATACTTTCCAGAGACTATTAAGTATTTTTGTATGTACATATTGTATCATTGGAAAGGCATTTGGGCCATTTTTATTTTTTGGTGTTACCGCCCCTTTAAGTTATGGCACTGGTGATAGGTGGATCAAGAATATAAACAAGACAAAGCACCTAGGACTACGTCTTAGGCAAAGAGATGACAAGGCTTTGCTTAAAATTTCTGGAAGGAATTAAAACAGATTATGACAGCTAAGTAAATTAATTTCTTTAGACAAAACCATCATTATAAAAACTATTTTTGCAGGTCTGCGGCATATTCAAAAAACTCTCTTCCCAGCATAAACATACTAGGTTCCCCACACCAAAATAAACGCACCTAAACAAGCAAAAAACGTAGGGGTATTAGAGCAGAAGAGCCATCAGATTTTATTTTGGGACCCTCAACCAGGTAGTAGGGGTCCATGAGTAATTCATGCATACAAATGGCCCTATGAAGATTACTGACCCTTGACCCAATACTATGGAGTGGGAGCAAGACTGCTCCCCAACATTTGCCTTTCCACCTGATCCACAGGCAATGATGCAGGGAGGAATAAAGAGGGGCATGGATCCTCTCCTGTAGCATGTTCCCTACCCCTATTCAAGATAGAGATATGTGGTACAAGGGTCAAGTTCATTTACATGCATCAGGAGACTGCAAAGAACTTGCTCTTGGATGACTCAGACCACTTTGTTACCAAAAGCTTTGCCTCTCATCCAGGCACTTAGTAAACTTTTTTTTTTTTTTTTCCGGGGGGACACAAACTTTAACAGAACATTTTGGTGACCTTTAATACAGGTAACAGGTTCATAAAAGTAGCTCAATGGGAAAAATACTTCTGCAGTATTCCATTACAGTATTACTGTTGATTATAATGAAAAAAGTGTGTGTGTAAATAGAAAAATCCTCCGAGCTAAACACTATAAACTCTCATAAATTAACTTCCAATAGAAGTATAGAGATTTTTATTTTAATGGCATACAGCAAGGCTTCATAAAGTCCCTCCAAACAATTTTAAATTTGTATCTTCACATGACCAAAACTTCCCTAGTGATCCATACAAATACAGCCTTTATATGTAGCAATAAAAGTGTGATTACCACATCCAGCCAAAAAAACTATATTTCTAGTAGGTCACAAAATAAATATCCCAAGCGCATAATGGAAATATTTTACCTAACCGAGCAATCTCCGTCTACAGCAAACAGTTTACCATCTACTAAAGATAAATTTCAGCAGTTTTGTAGCTTATCCAAAGTAACATTTCTCCCTCTAGTAAAGGTCCCTAGTTAATAATAATGTAAAAATTGAGTATTTTTTTTTGTGTTTCAAGCATTTTTCTACCCATTCAACAGCATCAGAGTTGATAAAGGGAACGCAAAATGTTTCAGAATTGCTCAAATGTCCTTCACACGACATCTGAATATCATTTTGAGACAAACAACATTAAAAAATAAAAGAACATGTTATGGATTTCAATGCATTTTAAAATATAAAAAAATTGATTGTTAAAACAAACGTTAAGCAGTTCCTTCCTGTCTATTTAGTTTAAACTAACAGTGCTGGGCTGTCAATGTACTGGAGTCAGCATCATTTTATTTACATTGAGAGCATAGCGCTATTAGTATTATGAGAATTGGAGGGCACAAGTACTGTCAGAACCCCTTTAAATTATCCAGTGCTGGCTATTTTGTTCAGGTGATACCTTTTCCTTCTGCTATGGAATAGCTAAAATCTATAACATCTTTCCTGGTTTTGTCCGGTTCTTTTTGATAACAAATTGTTAGTTATTAGCAGTTTACATGGATTTGTTTAGCCTATTGTGAATTTTGAACAGAGAGGGGCAAAAATATGTCATTTAATACTTTATAACCATTATACCATTAAGAATGTTCAGGAGCAGATGATATCTTAGGCCTAGTCTCTAAAACAATGACGTGAGTTCTCCACCAAGAGGGGTATTGAGATAGCATTTTGTTATTTTGTTATAGAAAAAAGACACAAAGCCATTTAATCTATGTTAATTACACTGTTGACTTAAGACTTCTCTGTATCTTAATTCATACACCGCTTTTTTGGCTTTTATAGATACAAAAGAAATAAAGAACCTTGCAGAAACTTGAAGAATAAGGATATATTTGCTCCAAACTGTTGTGTAGCGGTTGGTTATCTGCCTACATAAATGATATAATTCCCTTTGACACTTGCAGTTCCATTGGATTCTTTTAACTTTTGTATCTATGTGAATGGTTTGGGATTAATTATATTAAATGTAATGCTGTGGCCTGTATTCATTAAAGTAAGTTAAATGTTAAATCTGTCTCTATAAAAAGCAAAATTTAGAAAAAAAAAAAAAAAAAAAAAAAAAAACTTACCACGTGAAGAATCTTGTTTTCTGTTTCGTACACGGTGCATTCCTAGAAGAAAAAGTCACAAACTGAATTCCTGTTCATTACCTCTTATTTTAAACAGCAGAGAACATGGCAATGGTGGCAAATTAATTTCAGACTTTAACGAATATGTTGTGTCAAAATGAAACTGTTACCTTAGCCATAACCAACACAAGTTGAAAAAGGACATTTTGAGCCATGCCCACCTTAAATATTTTAATTATGTATAAAGACTCTTTGTACGAGTCTACAAAATGTATAAACCCAGCAGAAGCACTGACACTATCATTTTATCATACCCATATCTATTAAAGAGACAGAATCCTGATTATTGCAGTAGATAAAGCTATGTGAAATCGCTTCTCAGCCTTCTGTTTAATGAGTTAAAGTAACATCTATAATTCAGGCTACCTTCTCCCTGCCATCCTACACTAATCTCCTATTTTTTTTATTCCTCTTTTTATGGTAAGTCAGTTTTTCCATTTATATGTTAGTCTGGTCTTGATAAACTTGGTATCACCATTATTAACAGTCTTTGTAGACCTTTGGCATTATTTTCTTATTTTTTTTTTATAAAATGATTTACTATAGATCCTTACTGCAGTCTTTATCTCCTATATCTACTTGAATTTGTTGGTTACACAACGTTAAAAAGAAAATGCAACAGCTCGAAGATTTAAAGCTTCTAAAAGAGTCATATACAGTCAATGGTATGATGTCTACATGTCTAAAGAAAAAAATAATAAAGATATTAGATAGATTGGCTAGATAGATAGATTGGCTAGATAGATAGATTGGCTAGATAGATAGATTGGCTAGATAGATAGATTGGCTAGATAGATTGAACATCTCTGGTTTCCAGAGCATAACAAAATAAAAGTGAACCATAAAGTAAGTATATGCTCTATGACAAAAAATTGTGAAAAACGTTCTTGTGGAAAATCCTAACAAGCATTCATTTTTGGAAAGATGAAATTCCAAATTTCTTTTTTCAGACTCATCTGTGTTAACAGGTTAAAGTAACCTGGGAACACTTTGTCAGCCTGCTGAATATCAAGCTGTGCATAATTGGGATACAAATATAAGAACTTGACATTTCAAGTACAAAGCCTAACTGGAAGAACAATAGTTTCTGTTTATATTAATTATAAAAATGGAGAGAAGGAGATTATTTCCCTTAAATGAGAAACAAGGTGCGAACTCTCCTACTTATCTACAACCTCTAGCACTGACATTCCCCTGTCAGAAATGACATATTAAAACTAAAAGGAAAATGATAATTGTTAGTATGCAATTACATGATTCTGGCACTTGTCTACTTCCCAAACATGATGAATTAAAGAACCATAATTTATTTAGAAGTAAGAATTCAAGTAGTAAGTCATTCTTTCTTTATGTACTGCAACGTACTGTAGATCTAGGGTGAAATTTATTAAAAACAATAGCATCGATATCGCTATATCAAACGGGTTTTTATCGATATCGCGATATCGGAATTTTACCTATATCGAATTTCGTCCGAACCATTGATTTCAATGGCACAACGGCTGAAATTTTGATATCGGTAAAATTCTGATATCGGTAATTTACCGATTTTAATAAATTTCGCCCCAGGTGTAGAGTATTCAAGGAATGGTTTAAAAACAAATAAAATTCACATTTACTGCTAGGGTTAAGTGAACACACCACACACACATTCCCCTTGAGGGTTCTTCATCCCGTATGAATTAAAAGGGAACTATAGTCAAATTACATCTTTACATATGCAGTACTATACCTTAGTGAGAACAGTTACTCTCCAGGGGCGAAATTTATTAAAGGCGGATTTTTTCCGCCTGATCACAATTTTTACCGCACGTGCGGAATTCTGATCGATTTGCGATCGCACGATCGGAATTCGGATCAATTTGCGATCGCACATCGATCGAAATTCCACACGTGCAAACGGAAATTAACTTCGGGGGATCATTTCACCCTTAGTAAATTTTGCCCCAGTAGTTGTTTCATGTGATGCAGAATGATTGAGTAGGCGGCATTGATAAACTCCTGCACCAGAAAGTGTGTGTGTGACTTGTACTGCCCAGTCTTTCATGAAAAAGTTCCCTCCTACAGACATTTTTGCCCTACTTACTACATGTGCACAAGTCAGCTTTCCCTCTGTAATCTCCTGCATTCCAACTTAATTTATGCAGCCAAAAGGTCAGCACACTTCTTAACCAATAGCAGTCAGGCAGCTTTTTCTTCCCATGTTGCCTGACTTGCAGAACAAAAAAAGAGGAGGGGGAGTAGTAATCAGCCTGATTACTTTGAACATAAAGGTCTTTAATTTGCCATATGCAAAGAACCTTGGATTTATTATTCAGAAATGCGTAGAGCCTATATCAGAACATATTTTAACAGGTAAGCGTACTGGATCAGCAATATTTGGAGGTCAAAGCTGCTTTGCTAATTTCTGATCTATGAGCAGGTTTAATATTTTGCACCCCAACATAAAAGTCTGCTAACCTATTTTTCTGTATCCCCTCAGTTACAATGGCAATAATCCAAGTATAATGTGCAGTGACCAGCAACAAGTCAGATTCAAACCCAAATGTCCTTTCACAAAGATAAGTTAGCAAGTAACAGCTACAAAGCCAAGTGATCAGCAAGCCAATTACAAAGACAACAGTACAAATGACCAGGAATTAACACAGCCAGGTACATTCTTTCCATTTCCCAAAGTAACTAATGTATGGGTTAGCCTATGTTTTAATCTCTTCTCCTAGTAAAACTGAAAAGATTTCTCCCGGTGCTGTGCAAGGCCTTTTTTAAATCAATATAAGTAATCATGGTTGCTACCTTGAAAATCAGCTGTGTCAAAAAAGTTAAAATGGAAAACCGACTGCTAATCAACTGGTTCCCACAAATAATTAGAAATCACCTGGAACCCACAGGTTCAACAACATTTGTATAGACCAACCTGTTTTAATGGTTACAGTGAACTGCATCATGAATGGAACATTGAGAAGTTTTCTCATAATCATTGATGCAACAGAGGAAAATGAAATAGACTCACATGAAAGTCATTCAAGTCAAACCAAATCATCATTTCCCTTTTAGGACTATTAAAAGAAGGAAAAAAAGTAACTTGTGACAATTTTGCCAATAGGTATACAGACCAGAAATGGCAACTTGAGATGTTCCACCAGTTAACATTTCTCACTTCATAAACCTATTACACAGGATTATAAAAACATTATAAGAAAGTTTGTTAACAAATTATCAGATTAAATTTGTAAAAAGATTACATTTATAAATTTTCAAGCTCCCAAGGTTTAATGGCACCCTACGCAACAGTACGAAAATGTTCCCTCCAACGAGCAGTCTACCTTCCATTGTGCTCCATACAGTGTTGCATTACCCCTATATAGTGCACTACAGCACAGCAGGTAAAGTGGTGCAAGGTAGTGTGTAGCTCTGCAATTTTCCTCTCTCTCACCCACCCACCCTTTCTCCATATTGTGTACCCCCAACCTTCACTTTCCAGATACTCTGCAGACCCAAACCCCACCTTTTTTGAATACAGTGCTGACCCACAATACTCCCAATCTACACTTCCCCCCCATAACCCCCTTCTTATTCTGTGCTTCCCTCACAAGACCCCTCCCCTCCCTCCATACACCATACCCTCTAAAGGAAGGTGGTGCTATCTTTGTATGCTTTCCCTCTTTCTCCATCCCTGCTTACCTCTTTTCCTATCACAGCTCTGTACATCTGTAGCACAAAGCGCTAAAATAGACAGAACCAGGACAGGGAAGAGGTAAGAGCAGGGATGGCGAAAAGTGGTGGGGGATCCTCCTTTAGCAGTGCGCTAGGTGGCTACCTACCCTGCCTACCCTCAGCCCGGCCCTGCAAGCTCCATGAATAGAAATACACAGAAATTACATGACACACAAGGCTCTGAATAATCCCCTCATTGTTCTCTCACATTCTCCATTTCAAGGAAGGACTTCTCATGACCTTTGTCAATCAAAGATGGACAAATAAGGATGTAAAGTAAGAGCAGCTCTTTTATAGAAGATACATTTAATATGTGGCAAACACACTGAAAGTTTTTCTTGAATATATCAAGTAAAAAAAGCACAGTAGAACAGACTTTGCACTGCAGGTTTTATTAATAGAAAACATTAATTCCTTTAAATGTTATGTTCTGCGGTTTACAGCAGAGTATTTGCTAGAGTAAATGATATTGTGGCATTTTCCTTTAAAGTATTCAAGCTAACATTTAAGAAAGGACAAGTCTAACCACAGTTCTCCAGGAGTACTGGTTGTATATTTAACAAGCACTCATTGTGTTATTTGTCTATTACAGAAAACAAACACTGACAAACTGTCTGACAATAAAATACTTCACACAAAGTTACAAAAACAATAGATTTTCCACACAAAAAAAAGCTCTTTCACATAATTATTTCTTAACGCAAGTAGGAATTTTATTTTCTGCCGTGCTTATTTGAGCTTAAAAAAAAGAAAAGAAATCACAGTAATTTGGCAGATAAACACAAATGAATAAAGTCAATGCTATTTTCACATTCCATCATGTAATCTGGGGTATTTTGTGTTTTTATTCTGCTCATTTCTAAACCGACGTTTATTTTGCTTCTTAGAACTGTAATCTTTCACCCTACAAAAATGGGAGGATGTGAAATAAATATTCTTATTTTAAATCACTTGTCTTTCTATTCAGGACAATTCTTTTTCTCATGCAAGTCTGTCGTTCAAATGACTGCATAATTGTATGGGTCACTAAACCCTAGCAACTTCACTTCAATTTTAACAGCAGCACAGAGGATAAACAAAACCGCAAAAAAATTAAATGGTTATAAAGCATCTAACATATTATATCAACATATAAATTATCTGGACTTTGTTTGACATTGTGAACACAAATGCCCTGCGTGTCAGTGAAAATTAATTGGCTTACATTTTGCAAACTGACTGAAAATTGGCTAAAATACAATCTCCAAAGAGTTGTGGTCAATCATTATTCCTCTAGAGTCCATTTTTATAAGTGATGGTAGCCCAGAGTTTTGTTTTAGTACAATTATTATTTAACTTATTTTATTGAAAATAGTGCCCGTGCTTGTAGATGACACACATGCTATGCAGTTGCCAAGATCCAAGCAGAACCTGTTGTAAGGGGGTATGTGAAATGTACTTACTAAGCTAAGCCAGGAGTGTACTGTTTGAATAGGTAGCTGGGTAATCAGTGTAGGATACTGGGAGATGTAGGAAAGTTCTAGATGGAGGGAGGAGTAACACCCCACAGTGTATATAGGAACCCCAAGGCAGGAAGTTGGGAGAGAGCGTGGTTGGTGTGTTGTTGCCAGTTACTGGAGTTAGCGGAGATCCCTGTGTACTGCCCCAATGGGAATCAATGGGAGTAACTGGAATCGGATGTAGTTGGCCAGAGTAAAGATTAAGGTACCCAGGACAGGAGTCGGGTATGGGAGACTTAAGACTTTTGGGCGAAATTTATTAAACTCAGAGAGAAGACCGCTCTGGGTCTTTCCGTGTTTACGGGAGAAATCTTGTGTTGTTCTCATGAGGTTGCTTTTTTATTTTTTGATGAAATGGTAGCCATGCTACTAATATAAAGTATGGCTTCCTTTCCTTCAAAATAAATTTAAAAATATATATATATCAAGATCGAAAAACTCGATCTCAAGAAATCTCGTGAGAACAATGCAAGATTTCTCTCAGTAAAGACCATAGAGGTCTTTCCTTGTTTAATAACTTTTACCCGTTGTGTTATTTGTCTATTACAGAAAACAAGAACTGACAGACAACACAATTCCTCATGCATAAAGTTATAAAAACTTCAGATTAGAGCATTAAACATGACCATCCTTCAACCTGTACTGAGGTGTTCCTTATTCATGGTGTGTTTTACAGTGGGTGAGCCAAATCCTCAATTTGTTAACCCTCCAGGGAACAACCTAGGAAGCTCAACAGAACTTCAAACACATGCAAAGCCTATTTTCCTTGAATGTGTAAAGAGATGATGATTTTCACTAATGGTCTTTACTGATTTTGTATACTTTAGCGGACATTTATTGTGCTTCTCCAGCCCAACAGTTTTCACACATGAAACTACCTTGCCATCAGTCAAACAGAACATGGATTAATGAACTTGCGAAGCTGCATTTCTACAAGTTATCCATATTTCTGTTTGGGACTAACGGCAGCATTGATTTCACTCTATTGTCAGGCTGAAAAAGAAACATTGATATTAAATAACAAAAGACTAGGAGGATTCTTCTTTTATGAAAATTATCCTTTAAGCCTCATCAAAAAATGTGATATGTAAACAAATACCTACAGTAAAAGCAAAGCTCTGTGGATTTGCAATAGAAACACTACATTTGGCAGATCTCCAACACATGACAACAGACTATGGATTATGCCACAAAATGTGTTCTTTAAAATAATGAAGTCACGGCAGAAATGGATGAGTTTCTTGATAAAGGGCACTGTCTGTCTTTGTATTTTAAGTTTCACTACAAAGTCTATAAAAACAAGCAATGAGGGGTTTCTTCCAGTTTCCACAGTAATGCCCTTTATCTGCAGTTTTTCTCTGCTGATCAGCTCATGCACTCAGCATTACACAAGCAAATCCAACTGATTTAGCAAATCTAAACCACCTAATGTCAGAATACATAATACATAATACATCAGTCTGAGAAAACCATACTTAAATATAAATGGAAGCTAAAGCCTCAGACTGGCTGGCATGATGTTAGCCAGTATAGGGTTAGCTAAATAAGCCCATCCTATTTAGTGTTTGGTGGCCAAAGTCCTTTGCTTTTAATTGAAACAAAGGACGCAAACAAAACAGAATGTGGGACCTTAGGAGCAGCCCCACCATCCTTAATTCTGTAAGCCTGTGTTTGATTCAGGCAGAGCACAGCTCACATATTCTCAGATAGCAGTTTCACCTAAATCTCAGTGGAGGCTTGTCTTAAATCAATGCATTAGCCAAAGTCCTTGGTTGCTTTGTGAAATGAAGGATATAGGCAGCTAAACAAGAAGCCTCAGGGCTTACAGAGGTACCTTATTTAACTTAATGTAGGCTGGCTTTCATTTATTGTGCCACTATATGCAATATTTTCAATCAGGATATTTCAGGGTGTTGGACTTGGCATACAAAATTGCATTATATACAGACCTGCTGAACAATTGTTGTTAATTCCAAGCACAGCTGAATAACATTATTTCTTGTGACCGAGTAATCTGTCACAGCAGCAAATGGAGATCTGAAAAAAGGAGCAAATTTCAGCATTTAAGCTTTCTGAAAGTCAAACATGTTAACCTTATAAGAAATGGTCTTAAATAATCTTCTATCTACAGTCATATGAAAAAGTTTGAGCAACCCTATTAATCTTAATCAATTTTAGTTCTAAATATTTGGGTGTTTGCAACAGCCATTTCA
>WMED01009730.1:430-16151 GCA_019650415.1 Pipa parva | reverse complement strand
GTGCAGAGTTTGAGTGTGCTTTGTTTGCGTGTGTGAGAGAGTATGGTGCATGTGTGGGAGGGAGTGCAGGAGTTATTTATAATCATAGTGAAACTCCAGTAACAGTCATATACTACACAACAGTGCAGATACCATTATCATTATCATCTAACATTCAACAATTATGGCCCTACATTTCCTTTCTGTGGAATCTGAGGAAAGATGTTGCTCTGTTCAGTATCATAACACCTTCCCACTCAATAAGTATCTATTGTACTTACAATTGGACTCGCATTTATATAATCACTGCGTGACGGGTTGGTCTCACTCCTCAACTTGATGCGTGCATGGTCATCTGGCAGGTATAGATAGAGAAACCAAATATTAGCCAGGTTAGAATAACTCCTACCAATTTAATGGTATTAAATCAAATCTAGGTATGCTGCAAAAAGTGCATAGGTTAGAAAGTTTACAAACAGGCTAATACTTTCTCACACAGCTGCCATGTTTCTTTCCACTTTACAGCAACAGCTACATTTTCTGGCCTGTAGTGGGAACACTTGCTAAATGAGACTGCTTAATCTTTTTTACTGAATACCACTGCACAGTCAGTATAATGACCATAATCGCCCAGTGTTCAACTGGAGTGCTGAGGCCCCCCAGGAAATTAGATTGGGGGCCCACCAGGACACAAGAGATCAGGCGCACGCCAGGAAATATCAGGGGCCCATGAAGAAAGGAGATCAGGGACCACTAAGTAAAAGATTTTTCTTGCCTCTTTAATACCCTCTTCAGCCCCTATATCCTACACCCTACATCCTACACCTTTACCTTCTTTGCTCTACCCTCAGTCATAATGGTACTGGTTAAAACTGTAGGAGGGTCCACTGAGGCCTGGACCCACTGGGAATTTCCTCTGTCCAGTGCCAGCTTGTCCACACTTTCCTGCAGAGCCATCATTGTCCATAGTAGTTTAATATTTTATCTTATCTGCTGGTTGAGCCATGCATGTATTATGTACCTGTGATTGACATGCTATAGCACTTCTGTTGGGGCTATAACTGTGTTATATATTATGGTAGTGCATCAGAAAATCAACCCCTGTGGTTATCAGTAATTCCTTTGTGCAGCTTTCTTGCAGAAAAGTTTCAGAGAATGTGCTAGTCAGCCCCCAGTATACCCAGTATAAAAGCTCCTAGGTGCACTTGATATTTTTGTTTTGAAGAAATTAGCAAGGAATGTCATGTGGGGGTAATAGTTACATAGAAGAGCATGTTTCAGGGGGTTTCATATACCTGTTTAGCTTATGTTACATAGACCTGTTACCTGGAACTACACAAAGGAAACTCACAGGGAACATAATCCGGATTCCTGTTCTTTTTGAGGTTGGAGTCATTCTTGGCTCTGGAACATGCGTTGGGTTCAGCCTGATATGCACACAAGGCCTGCCACTCTTTAGCCAAGCGGTCTCTGTTTCTCAGGTGATCCTCCATGTAAGCCTTAAAAATACAGGTATTTCATTAATCTTCCCTTAATGGAGCAAATGTCGCAAAAAAAAGGATGGTAGAAAAGATATCAGTTTCATGTATAAAATGATATTAAAAGAAATGTTTCTAAAAAAAAAAAAAAAAAATGTATCTCTCCACAAAGGCAGTGCAAGTGAATGGCATCCCTCACCAAGATCATATGTCCAGTAGATATGTCCATGTTGGATTGGACTGGCTCCTCACACCAAGATGGAGTGCTGCTGTGAGAGCTAGGACTGGGTTGAGGAACATCACTAAACTGCGAAGACACGCTGCTAACACGTGAATTTTCTGCTGCCGCACCACTGGCTTCAGTTCTACTAAAGAGCGACTTCCCAGCCATGTGCTGCCTGCATAGATCCTGCAATCAAGAAAAGAGGAGTCAGCATTAACATAAAGTGTAAAGGTAATCTGGTGCATCATCTACACCATATCCATCTCCATAAAAATGAGATGCATTTCCAATGTGTCATAAATATGGGTTCCCAATCCAATTGCTATGGTTTATTAGACCTCTAGAAAGATTGCCTATGATGATGAATTTCCTTGATTGTTCCTTGGATATGGCATTTAAAACTAAAGTTACTAGAGCATCTCAATAAATTAGAACATCAGACAGAAGGTTTTTTTTTCAGCAAATCAATTCAAAAAGTGTAGCTCCTATAATATATATAACAGAGTCATTACAAACAGAGTGAACTTTTTCAAGTGTTTATTTATGTTAATCTTGATGATTTTGGCTTACAGCTCAAGAAAACCCAAAATTCATTATCTCAGAAAATCAGAATATTATATAAGACCAACTTAAAAAAATTTTTGGAAGACAGAAATGTTGGCAAAATGAAAAGTATGTACAGTAAATGTACTCAATACTTTGTCGGGGCTCCATTTGCATGAATGACTGCATTATTCAGCTTTGGCATGGAGGCGATCAGCCGGTGGCACTGCAGTGGTGTTATGGAACTCCAGGTTGCTTTGATAGCAGCCTTCAGCTCCCCTGCATTGTAAAGTCTGGTGTCTCTCATCTTCCTCTTGACGATACTCCATAGATTCTCTATGGAGTTAAGGTCTAGCGAGTTTGCTGGCCAATCAAGCACTGTGATACTGTGGTTATTAAACCAGGTATTGGTGCTTTTGGCAGTGTGGTCAGGTGGTGCCCCAGTCCTGCTGGAAAATGAAAATTTCATCTCCAAAAAGCTTGTCGACAGAGGGAAGCATGAAGTGCTCTAAAATTTCCTGGTATAGGGCTGCTCTGATTTTGGTTTTAATAAAACACAGTGGACTTACACCAGAAAATGACATGACCCCCCAAACCTTCACTGATTGTGGAAGCTTTACACTAGAGTTCAAGCAGCTTGGACTGTGTATCTCTCCACTCCTCTTCTAGACCAGCGGTTCTCAACCTGTGGGTCATCCATTTGGGGGTCGAATGACACTCTCACAATGAAGGTAACTGGAATGCGACACAATCCACTTACCTCATTGTGGAGTGGCGCTCAGAGGAGGAGCGTCGCTGGAATACTGGAGGAGGAATGTTTGCGGTGGGCGATGTGGGTGACAGCGTCCCTCAAATAGATTGCTCCCTGGGCAGTCGCCCACATCGCCCAGTGCTAGAACCGGCCCTGCTGTGCACAATACGCTAGTGTGAATTTAGGCGTAATGTAGATTTTGTATAAACATAGCATGAATTTTTCAACTGAGCAGATTCTACAATATATTGATCTGCAAGATGACGGTTGGGTCTGCCACATCTAGTCCCACTTAGTATGGTTTGACTGTGTCATCATACAGTCCAATGTACCGCATAATTCAGCTTCACATAGCACTGCGCAAAGCTAAGTGGACTACTGTCTGACCAGGCATCAGAATATTGAAAAGAATAGGAAAAAAGAAAGGATTGAAAACATACCTTTGAAAATAGTGTTAAGGTTATTAATTCATTCCTTCTACCTACGGGGGTAATTCAGGAAAGAGCGAAGTTACCTTGCGATGCTTCTCATCAGTTCGCCAAGACGGGTATGCGCTCCCTGGTCTCCTGCACTCAGAGATCAGCGAACGCTTTAAAGGTACTTCTGCTCACCTCGCAACCACTCGAGTCACCTCGCTGAGCTGAAGTACCTTTAAAGCGTTCGCTGATCTCCGCTTGCAGGAGACCAGGGAGCGTGTACCCGTCTCGGCAAACTGATGAGAAGCATCGCAAGGTAACTTCGCTCTTTCCTGATACAAGTGGTGAAATTTTCATTCCCCTAAGGAAAGGAGGGTTCATCCCCACCAAAAGTACGAACTCACCACTAGATGGAATAAGTGAATTAAGCACCCTACGAAAAACAAAAAGGACACCTAATAGTGCCTTATCAATAAGTAACTGATTATGTAGTGAATCAGCCCAAACGCACACTTAGAAAAACAATACTCCTTTAAGTGCACAGTGTTAATGTGCACTTAATCATTAACACTGTGCACTTAAAGGAATATTGTTTTTCTAAGTGTGCGTTTGGGCTGATTCACTACATAATCAGTTACTTATTGATAAGGCACTATTAGGTGTCCTTTTTGTTGCGCCTTTGTTTAGGTTTGTTGCACCTTTTTTAAGGGTGTTGCACCTTTTTTTAGGTTTGTTGCACCTTTTTTAAGGTTTGTTGCGCCTTTCTTTAGGTTTGTTGCATCTTTTCGGCTCACTTCGCAAATGGTTTTATGCGCATGCTGATGTCCTGCACGCGGACATCAGCATGCGCATTAAAGGGATTCCCCTCCCGGTGAGAGCACTCGAGTCTCTTCGCCGGGAGGGGAATCCCTTTAATGCGCATGCTGATGTTCGCGTACAGGACATCAGCATGCGCATAATACCGTATGCGAAGTGAGCCGAACGCTTCGCGGCTCACTTCGCACTATGGTGAATGAGGGACCTAGTCTTTCCAAATTTGAAGAGGCGGAAATAATTGTGTCCAAATAAGACTTTTTAAGCCTTAAAGGAGGACTATTTATCACTTTTAAATTTGGGCGAAATGTATTAAAGTCGAAAAATTTTACCAATCGATCGAAATTTGATTTCGATCGATCACATTGCTGCTTTCGATTTTCATAAATGTCGCCCCTGTGTTTCACACATATGTTTTGTTTTTTATATTTTTTACTTATTAAATTGGTAGCGCTGCCTGTTTTGTGCATTTCTTTGCCATATGTGAATGAAGCACAGGCCTATTACATTTTTACTTGTGTATGTGGGGGAATTAGAGTGTGCTCCCTTCTCTTGTTAAGGTTGAGCAGCACAAGTGTCATGGAATGCTGAAGAAGGCCTGGCAGAGAATATAGTGTGGGATGTAACAAGCTTGACCTTACACTCGGTCAACTTTTATTTAATGAGGTACCCTAAATGTTCGAATTTCCCATCCATGGGCCTCTAGCTGTTGACCTGTGGTAGGGTTTTTCCAATAACAGCGTGATATAATGTAGGCACTTTGCTTTAAAACATTGTGGCCAATAATAAGTGAGAAACAGGAACACCCAAAAAAAGAAAAAAATCCCATTTGGATTGGAATGGCAGTTATTTAAATGCAACACCTGTGAAAAAAAAAAAAGTTATCGTTAAATTCATGACTGTCATTGTTTTCTGTCTGTTTTTACCTTTACTGATAATATCCACGCTGTTAAATAGACCTCGACCCAGTCTCATTGTTTTCTATGATGCTTTAGACAAAACCTATTCAGGAAGTGTGGCCCTATTTAGAAGCCCAATTTTTAAAGCTAAAATATTAGACTTTATAGACAGAATTTAGAATTTTTGAAAGCACACATTGAATATATAGTCACTGTAGATGTGTTTGAGACATTTTCATTTTTTGATGTTGCTGTTGTTTTAAGAGTCCCATATGTTTGAAGAGCTGAAATAAGCCTGTAGCTACGACTTTAAATGGCATACAAAGGATAATCTATCACAGCTAGCTTCCTAATCATGGGAGTAGTAAGACTCAATATGTCTACCTTAATATTCTGATGATGTTAAAGGTTACCTGCTCTGGCAATCTGTATTCTTAATACTTTTCAAAGTTGCCTTTCACTGTAGAGAGTAATCATCTCTGATTTTCCCCCAAGACACAGGGACTAGATTTAGATAATTAGATCACTTCCTTTCAGAGTTTTTTCTTTGTAACCTCATGATTACAGGACAACAATTCTGTAACAAAAATACTCAATTTGGCTAAACATAGGTTTCCGCTGATTTTTTTCTCACAACAGCTATTATTGCCTGTTTATTTGCAATGTAGTGACATCCACAAGGTTGTTGCATAATGCAGAATTAACACCAGCGCAGAGAGACAAAAACAGCCAAAGTATAGCAAGTGGATGTGCTTTTCCGCACTGATTAGACTTGCAGGGAAATTGAGGGGGTTATTCACTAAGGTGCAAATTCAGCTGTCGAATTCACAAACAGCGGATTCCCATAGCAAATCTGCAACAATTTTCCCATTGTAAAGTCGCAACAATTTTTTAATGTTAAGATTGCGAAAATTTTCCCATGATAAAGTAGCGACTACAACAATATTCTCATTATAAAGACGCGACTTTGACAGTAGCGGCCTATTACGACTGTCTGTATCTGGCGAATTCACACCCATATGCAACAATTCGGACTTTAGTGAATAACCCCCTAAGTTTTCTTTAGTAAAATAGTTTAAAAAAATTTACTGGCGTAATTACCCATAGTAAGCAGATTATATTAGCCTCGGCACTTTTGAATATTGGAAATACTTCAAAAGGTGATATTCTAATAATCTGCAATCAATGAATTTAGAAGAAACTCCACACCTTTTGGTGCATTTTTGAGTAAACTTTACATCTTATTGTCCAAAACCCAAGAATGACCTAGTAAACTAGGGACAGTTTGTAAGTAGGACCTAGTGTACACAGGGGTGGATTTTTCTGCTTGGAGAGACTTTTCTATTAAATGCTGACATAAGGCAATGGGTGTGTTTCAGGGGAGGCCAAATGTTGTTTAGGGTTCATTATGTTTTGACTATGTGGCCTATTCCTGGGAAAAACTCCTGTCATTTGTATGATATATTTTAATCTTTAATAAAGTTAAGATGCTTGGATTATAATTTTCCCATGGTGCCATGAGTAAGCGCTCTGCGTGAAACGCATAGGCATAGCATCTTTGTATTTTAATGTGTTTTTAATTGACCCATGTGGTGAAATAAAGAACGGATCTTATTTTCATGTCTTTGGAGTGCCGGAATTCTTACTACCTTTCCTCTAATTGATTGCCCGCCTGTTCCTGAGCACCCGTGGTTCAACATACAAGGGGATTGAGCGGTCAGTATACATTTATTTATAATTTTCCCTAGCCCACTTCACAGAGAAATGCTTGCCCTAAAATAATCAACTGAAAAAAACAACAAATATTTTCTTAAATACTGTTTTACATTATCATTAAGGATAAAGTAAATAGGTGATGCACTGTAGAAAATCTAAAAATGATCTACAGTACTCTACTCCTATTGTGTTGCTACTCCTCTGTTTCCCTCCTGTGTTATTTGCTAAAGCTGATGTACTAGGGACTGCAGTGATTACTTACACTGTACGTAAAGAGAATGCAAAATGCAATCTGGCTGTTGTTTGAAGGTTTTATGCACATAACATTGGGTAGGAGGCAAGTTCTTAAGGAAGCTTTTGCTTCCAAAAGTTTAATAATAAAAAGATTAATTACATTTGCAATGACTGGGGGTTATCTTCAGACTGGTTAACCCCTTTAAGGCTGGTTTCATACTAGCTGATTTTTCAGATGAGTTGGAAAAACAACAATTGTTTCTTTTGGGATAATCCACACAGGATAATGTGTTTTGAACCACAGATAATAATGAGCCTAATTAAAAATAAAAAACTCAGCTGAAAATCAGCTAGCTTGAATCCAACCATAGATGGAGTTTTGGCAATGGTATAGGTTTTTGGCCCTTCACCAGTCAATGGCTGAGCCCCTATGAAGGGATATAAATATTCCCAATGAAGATTAAGCCTAGATATAGTGAATCATGTCTTATAAATAAGAGTAAAGACTAGAGAAAGTGGGCTTCGTATAGTAGGTGTAGAGCAGGGGTGGGTAAACGTTTAAGGGCTGGGGGGACGTGCCTAGCATGCTGATGCCTATGGCACTAGGCCACCATCCCCATTTTAATATCCTCCCGCGGGCCGGTCTGAGACTTCTGGACTGCAGACCGTAGTTTGCCCACCCCTGGTGTAGTTTGAGGGAAACAGATATTTGACAAAGGGATTCTATGCAATCCTGGTCCAGTAATGTTGACATCTGATTCCACAGTAAGTCCTACTTTAGATGTAAGAAACTGGAAGTTATCTCTGTGCTCTGTGATGGTAAAGCAGGAATCCGCTCCAGGTACATAAATATATATTTTACAGGCTTGGCAGCCAGCAAACCTGACAGCAACTAATACAGATTTTTAGTAAATATTTAAGTATTTTATGTGCTCAGTAGTATAAATAACCAGATCCCTGAGCCAGGCCAGATACTGTTCCAGGGGTAGAATTTATTGTATTGGCCTTGGTATCTTCTGGTTACACCTCTGGACTTCATACTACATTGTAGTGATACTTTCTCTTTAGAACATAACCTTACTAGATAGGGAGGGGAAAAAAATGGGTGCTTGAGTTCATTTTCATAATGACTAAACACCTTGGTGATCAATGTGGGCAACCAAAAAACATTGCTGTCAGTCAATCTGCACAGTTAAATATTCAATGCATTTAATACAGTTATCAGATGACAGTGTGCACTGTTGGAATGATGAATTATAGATCCACCAAAGAATCTGTTTTCCAAGGGCTCAATTACTAGCATCATAGTAAACATACTAAATGCTACCGAAATAAGCAAGTGTAAAACACACAGACATTTATCAACCTTAAATACACATTGCTCAGTTCCCAAACTTGCCACCCATCTACACTGTATATTGCTCGATAGCCCAGTCAGTTTCCCACTGATTACACTGCTAGTAGCCAATCCAGTTGCCATGAACTGTAGTGAGAGCATTGGTGATGGGGCCAATGACCACTAGTGTTAAATGTTGACCAGGAACTGCTGAAAACTTTACTAATGTTCCTTTCATCTAAGTAAAAAATGTGGAAATTGGGCTTAGGCCCACCAGTGGATCCTATGGTTCTCTGACACCAGGGGCATATATGAATTCCCAAATTTATTTAGTAATTGTAAGCCCTAACATTTGACCCATCAACTGGATCCATTTCATAAGGCTATTCATGTATATGTGCAAATAAAACACAATAGGATCATGCAGACTCTGACCTGTGAGTGGCGACCTTCATGATGATAAATATTACTTCTATGTAATGGCTCTGTTATAACAGTGTTCAAGAATTTTCCCGATCCCTGTTAATAATTCAGGCATACATTCTCTGAAAATGTCAAGATGCATCACGTGATTTGTTGAAATGCATCAAATTTGTGTTGGAGGTGTCACTCTCATGAACAAAAATAGATGACATAATATGAACATCTGAATGTGCTGTAAGGCAAATTGATGGATTGGCATGCAATTAATCTCTCTGGCTATCTCACAGCAACAGCGTTGGTTTAAATGAGGCCTAATTATTTTAATGAATATTTTCCCTTTACACTAAAAGTAGAAGAGGTGCAATACCTGGTACTCATAAGTAGTATCTCCTCCACCTTCAGGCCCCAATGCAGCCAGACGCTCCTTTTCCCTCTGTTTGGCATGTTGACGGAGGCAGAAAATGACAGCAGAGGCGATAACTATTCCAGCAATGCAGGCTAAAGCAATGAAGATCAATAAGACAAAGCGGAATGTGTCTCCAAAATGTGATGGGTGAGGGAACGTGGTAGAGTTGTTTCTCTAGGGAATGAAATGGCATAAGATTAGACAGGCAAAGCTACTCATAAACATCCCTTGGAAAATAATGCACATAAACCTAAGAATGAAAAACAGCATGGCCCTAGACAGACACATGGTTAGAGCTCACCCTTAATCCAACTAGATAACTAAAATATGACTGTCCCCCTCGGTGGTTGTTGCCTAGTGGTATGCCTAATATGACTTGTGCAATGTTTGTTCTGAATGAAACCATTTATAAGTAGTTTCCATAATTAGATTTGCCACTAAAAGCATCGCAAGGTGTGTTCGCACCTTGCTGAATTACCCCCTTGGAGGGCAAAAAGCTTCCTAGATAGGTACGGAACATCAAAAATATATTTATCAACCAGGAAAACCTTTTTTATAAAACAGTTAACTGAATGGTTATTAGTTTGCAGCCAAGTATTCTCTCTGTTTCTAACATAATTGTGTGGCTCTTATTATATCATTTTATTTAAGGAGTCCAGTCTTAAAAAGTATGAACATTTCCAGACTATGGAGAATACGTGAGCGAAGATAAACTCCCTCCTATCCATAAAAAAGCAGATCCACTAAGACAGAGTGTTCTGTGCACACAGTAATACAATTGCTTGCATGGTTACACAGATTTCAGCACATGCCTGTACATTGCATTCTTTATTTAAGGTGTCCTTCCTGATGTGGTATGTTGACAATCCAATCTCATTTACAAATGAACAAGCACTGTAATCCAAAGCAAGCAACAAGGCATTTGCTTTCACTTGCAGTTGACTGATCAAAGCTAATTACAGAATGGTTGCTATGGGTTATTGCCCTTGTGCACTTATGTTAGTAAATGTGTAGCATGATGTCATACTAAAGAAGGGAGGCCTAGAGTGTCAAGGTTCTTTAAATGGACCTTATATGTGGCATTCTCAGAGCAAAGCAAATGACATGCTAAGTAAAATTATGCAGTGCTGTCATGACAAAAAGAAATTTAATGCATACACAATAGCTACAGCATTAACATTTGTATTAAAGACACAAACAATTGCATTAGAAATGATCAGAATTCTGGGCAAACAAATATAATGAGTATTTGTTATTCAATGAACATTCTGCTGAATTGAACACTATGGAATGATTTAAAAACAGAATGATAACCCTGACACATCAGAGATATGAAGTAGTGCAACAAGGAATGGTGAAACAGACCAGTTATTAACCTTTTGTGCGTTCTCTATCATATGCAAATTCCTTCATGCTTCAAAAATGTTTCTTTAACTCATTTCCTCCCCTTCATTTAAGGTTCTGACATAATCAAAAAGGGACATCTGCTACTCGCTGTCAAACTCTATTCAAAAGAGTCTTAGTGCATTGCTCTCGTGCATTCTCCAGCACATACCCAATCTATGTGTCATGCTTTAGAAATCCTTCTTTAACCTGCCTTCAGCCTCTTTCATAAGCTCTGCTTGAAAAGAATTTCAATTTAAGATGATGTACTCATTGCCCTTCCATTTGTATAAAAGTCACCCTCCTATTTAGGTTGAATGGTCTCTTAGGCAGAGACATCCATCCATTAGTATCTTAAAAATGACAGTAATATATTGCTACGCTTGGAATTTACTACATTGTGAGATATCAAGAACTTACCCCCATGTCTGTATGGTAAATCTATTACTAAACGATTTGGTTTTGTGTTACCTAGTAGTGCTATGTTGATAAAAATGGGGTAAATTCAGGATGCTGGGATTTTTTTAAAAAAAGGTGCTAAATAGGAACTATAGGCAAACAATTTTTTTAGTGTTTTTCAGTAAACTAAAACAAAGTAGTTTCTAATACACTTGTATTTAGTCTTGTTCCCAGTTCTCAATCTTGATAAATTTGTCAACACTGAGAATAATGCAGGGCCTAAACCAATTCAGACAACATTTACAGTAATATGCCTTTTCTTAACCACTGGAAAACAAGCGGAAATATTTGAATATTTTAAGAACACTTTGTCCTTTAAGGGGGTAATTCATGATAGTGCGAAGTGAGGTGCAGAGTCCTCGCCTCACTTCGCTCTGACTGATATGCGCTCGCTGATGTCCGAGTGCTTTAAAGGGATTCCAGTCTCGGCGAGGCGACTCGAGTGGTCTCACCGAGACTGGAATCCCTTTAAAGCGTTCGCTGATGTCCGCGTGCAGGACATCAGCGAGCGCATAACAGTCAGTGCGAAGTGAGGCGAGGACTTCGCACTATCGTCAATTCCCCCCTTTAAATGTCTATTAAAATAAACCCCCCATTCCCCATTTAATTGAGGGTCTCCATACCTTTGGACCACCTTTTAAAAGCTATGTGGCTCACAGTTCATCTCACATTATATTTTCTGTGTCCTCGATAGAGCTAGGTTAGCAATACTGACATCATCGGGGGAATCCATTGCATAATGTCGTCACAATGTGTGTCACCACATGACACACAGCATAATGACAACACCCAGTGTAATGATGTCATGAGGTGCATCACTAAGTGACACCTGTTAAATATTCTCTGTCAATTTGCTTCCATTAGAATATTTAAAACCATGCCAATGCCAACACCTCATGGGGGAACACTGAACAAAAAGATGAACCTTTGTGCTGACTCTAGTAAAAGTCACTAAAATACAATTAGAGATTACAGGAGAATGGGCTAGGAGTTTTTAACTCAAGTTCTGGGCTTAACAGAAACACTCTGGCCCTGACTAAATAAAGGATGAATTCACCTTACTACAATTCAAGTCACATCACCAAAAAAGTCACAAATTGACTTCTCGTTATTCATTAAATGGCAAATAGTCTTATCAAAGAAGCAAAAAGCTTTAGATGTGTTCTGTAGTGTAGTCAGTCGAATAGAAGTAGAATGACGAGCCCTGCCATCAACCCCTCAATTCACCACTCTGATGTGATGAAGTAAATTGGGTGAATTTGGAGCAGTACACCTAGTTGCATTCGCTCCCCCGACACATGTCACTGCATTGTCAATAGTAGAAGTACCTGTGCAACGCACACACAAAGTGACGCAAAGTGTTCAGTAAAATCATCACTATCTTTGACACACGAATTGGTTGCGAATTTGCCACTTTGCAGAGTTTTGTCAATAAGGAAACATGGGGTAGTGGCAAATACATGCAAATTCAGAGCTTTATGTGACCAGTCAGCCTTTAGTCAATGAGGCCCTCTGATGGCAGGTTAAAGGGTAGGGCTTAAAGAGTTTAACTCAAGCAGTGGGCTGGACTAAAAAACTACCGACTTACAGTGGCCTGGATCTGAATGCAACTTAATGTGGGCAAGACTGATATAAGTTTGTGGGGGACATTAATAAGGCATATTTATGAAAGTTCAAACTGTCCCCTAAATCTACAAATTTGGTACAATTCACCACTTGTCCAACTTTTCACATTCAACAAAGATTATTATTGTCCCACGATGTGGAGAAATCAGTCATAGTGTGAACACAGCGCTGACTGCATATACGCACTACTTCACGTCATTTTATTCATCATGTGTAAAAGTGACAATTTGCCCAACGTGTACTGATGTGGCTACACAGATTTAACTTGTCCTTCCTTATATTAATATAGTCTTATTGCCAGAATGTAGAAATGAATGCTGAAAGAGATACTTATAGTGACACTGTCCCCTTTACACAGATCCCTTCACTACAATGCACTCATTCATAAAGGATTCACTACAATACACGTATGCTACTATTCATTTGATATTACTCTACAATTCACTCCACTACTGCACCAATACACTGTGTAGTAAATATGCACAAATCAGTTCACTAGAATAGGAGCAAACTGTCGCATATTGTGTAAAATTCGCTGTAATATATTTGCCTTATAGTCCTTCACTCTAAACAGTGGATGGGACCAGAATAACAATAGTACTGTACATTTCAGGTTAAAGGGTAGAAGTTTTTTTAACAGTTAATATATCCTAAAATGCATGTTAAGGATAAGTTCTCCATGACAGAAAACCAGTAAAAGATAGTTTCTGTTTGCTGTTTTTAAGCTTGGCATACCCCAGCATAAGCAATACTCGCACAAGTAGCATCAATGATTCTCTGCTGACCCTCTATTTGCAGGGAACATCAGACTCTTTATATGGATTCCCTTGCAAAGACAAAACGCAGAAGGGACTCTGCAGTCAAACTGTACTGCCTTGCATCTGTTGGTTATAGGTGGCCACGCATGAGGGTCGGAGGGTGCAGCAGTGGTGGAAGGTCGGCAACCAAAGACAAAATGAGCTGCTGGGATTAGAAGGGTAAGTGAGGGGTAAATACCAGACTTGCAGTGCCTCTTGCTTGGGGTCCTGTGTAGCCCACCCATCCCCTTGAGACAGGGATGCTTCAAGGTGTGTCTGTTAAAAACTGTCCCTCCGCCATGTTAAATAAACCCCTTTATCTACAGCAATCCTCCTCCCTACAGCTTAAACTAGGGCACACAAGCAAACACCTGGTCATCCAGGCCATATTTGGCCAATATTTGTTGAACTGAATAGTCAGACAATCATAACTTTTTTACTCACAGGCCACAGCAATATACCATCTGATTTACCATCCTGACCAATACAAACTTATCTTTGTCCATACCTATCTATACACTTTGCCAACACCACTTAGTGCCCTGAACCAGGTCATAGCAGGACAAGTTAAATCAAAGTGATTTATCCAAATTTTGGGAAAAAAATATGGCAATATCTTACATTCACATCAATTCACTCTGCGATTTCATCCCACCAAGTAATTTCAAATCTTTATAAGCCTTGAAACTAATCTAAAAGGGTCAGTTACATAAAAAGAAAGGTCCCATAAATGTACAAGGCTGGTATATATTTCTTTAAAACCACTTGTCTTTAACCTGTGAATGTCCAGCTGTAGCTGAACTACAATTCCCAGAAACCCAATTTGTGCAAAAAGGATCTGATATGTAGAATAGAGTCTTTTAACTACGTAAATAGCAAGTTGTGGGGGTAAACATTATTCGCCGCTGCTGGTACACATATGCACATTAGTACAGTAATAAGGATTAGTGTTTAAAGAAAAGTTCCAATAGGACATTGTTAGGGATATAATGTTAGGGATGCTTCCAGTAATATAAAATACTTCTTAATATTCTGAACGACTCTGGGTCCTTCCTGGACCCTCGATTCTCACTGGTTGGGACAGGGTCTGCTATCTATTTTTTTATGCCCTAAACTATAATTAATAATTGTATACATTTGAACTTTATCTGGTTGCTGGTGTTACTGGAACCCCATGAAGGTATATTTCCAGATAAGGAATAAAGGATAGCCTTTTCCCATTCTTTGTAGCCAAATCCCAACCTCTCCACTAGACATTACACTAAACAAGTACAGTGTAACATATACTTGACACAATTTCAGATTTGCGCTCGCACCTCCATTTTGTTATCTGCTTTACCATTTACTACGGGTGTGGAGAGATGAAGATGACTAGATGGGCATCTACACCCACCTCAACCACTGCGGATATCCCTCATTTCTCCGACAGCACGCGCATGACTAAGAAAGAGTTAAAACCATATGCATTATTAAGCTCATTATTAAATAAGGTGTTTGTAGAAGAGTTGAGCAGTATCTGGAGATTTCAAGGTCAAATCTGGCCTGGAAACACAGCTCTGAGGTCATTTCACCTGAGATAACCCTTCGTGAGGTCAACCTGAATCATGTGAGTGGAAGAGAGCATCAAGAAACCCACCTGAGTCAAAAGAGATCTCCTAAATTCTACAACCACCACCCGTTTGACAGAAACACTTCAGATCCAGTAAAAATGGAGTATTCCTTGCGCAGAACTTACCTAATGTGGGGTTTTTTTCAGCGGGTTCACACACATCTCCTTACATACTTCTCCAGAGGTAGGAGGGGATATAGTGAGAATAATGTGATCTCAGGACCCCAGACTTTATTCATCTCCCTCTCTATCTCTCACACAGTCACACAAACAAAGCTCAGGCCCACAGCTTTGTGCCGGACAGGGGACAAATACAGAGGCAGGGGTGAATGGACAGAGATGGCAAACAGGCTAAAGGGGATGGAGAGACGTACGACAGAGGGATAGCCAAAGGCTTCAGGGACGATGGAGGGAAACCCTGATACAGGGAGGGAAGATACAGCAGGGGGTATGGAGGAGAGCAGAAATGAAGGGGGGGAGAAACCCACGGCAGGGAGTGAGGACCAGACAGAAGGGAGGATGCAGAGACCGACTCTCAAATAACAAGCCGAGCGAGTCACACAGAATGGGAGCGGCAGGAGGGTGTGTGAGTGTGTGTGTGAGTGTGGGATGGGGTTTGTGATACCCTCT
>WMED01009729.1:0-15408 GCA_019650415.1 Pipa parva | reverse complement strand
GAGTTTCAGCGAAACTAGATGACTGTGCATGCCCGTGTAGTGTACCAGACTGGCACACTACTTCATTATTATGAATTAGTAGGAAAACATGTCTAATATTTAACCAGAAAGTCTACTAGTATGTTTGTACCCTTTGTGTGAAAGTATTTTCATTTCACTGCGCCATTTCCTGGAGGTTATAGGAATTTATGATGTAAGATATGAGTTATTTATGTAATATGATTTATGTATCGTTATGTGTGGGAAGGAAGTGGTTTTGGGGAAGGATATAAAAAGGGTGTGGAACAGAAAATGTTGGTTGGTCTATGGGTAACAAGGGACCAAGAAGGATGTCACCACGTGAGTTTGTAGAATATACAGAACACTCTCTGAGGTGCTAGGCCTGAGAGGCCAGTACATGTGTACCTAGTAGAGGTTCAAGGTCTCTAGAACAGAGTTAGGACTCAATGGAGAGCAATGAATATTTGGAGGAACTAGATTTATGATAAGATGTTATGCTGATGTTGAAGAATATGTGAAGTGTTCCTGTTTGATTTGCACATTTAAGTAAAGGTTTGCAACGTTTTGATTCAACCGTGGTTCTAAGGAATTTATTTCAAGGTTCTGGAGTTCAAGGGTACCTGCACCTCACATTTTGACTAAGGTAATTGAAGTACATCCAAACCCCCACACCATCGGTGAACATTATTATTTCTTTCATGTTTTAACCCCACATCTGCAGGAGCCATCAAAGTAGGCCCGTGACAGACCTGAGCCCTCTCTGTGATGCTAGGCCCTGCACCCTGTGCGTGGTTATTACACCCAGATTGCTCATTAAAATAATTGGGGCTATTATACCACCATCTCTACTTAAATTTATAGTATATAAGGTCACTGATGTCATATGTTGTTTCATTACACTGTGTGCACATCCCTTGACCAATATCCCTGTAAGGTTTTAGTTAGACTAAAGCATTTAATCCCCAGACTACATTACATCTCATATGCTCTGGTTATGAAGACCACAGAATGCACTTTACATAAAGAGCTGTAATTCCCATCAGGTGAGAGAGAGAAGGAGCTTTGTTAAGAAGCAGACTGTAAATTGAACAGGATGGAAACAAGTAAATAATATATAATGCTAAAAGGATTTTATTAACAGTGCCAAATAGACAAATACCTGTCGGTTCCTTTAATGTACTGCCAATATGAATATAACACACTGCTAAAGGTAAGGGCACAGCCAAAGGAATCTGAGAAGCTAGCGACCATGGGTGACCTTGACTTTGACGTGTTCAGAGCCATTCTAATTTACACATTGTACCTGGTATATGCCTTTTACATGGTTCACTCTACAACTATGCTACTGGTCAGGGCTGCTAAGGTGGTTAAATATCATAAGGAAGCTGTGATTATGAAGCAATGACGAAACTGAATTGTGGGCAGAACTTTAAAATAAATATGCTAGCGTACAAAATATGGATATTCCTGTCCCCAAAGCCCCCCTAACTAGGATTCTTGTTTTAGCACTTCATTTCTTCCAAAAACGGCTTCTTTTCTTTCAAGCCTTAAGGGTGGGTGCGCATACTAACAAACCCTTATCCTGCTGTTGTAAACTACACATTGTTTTATTTATCCATTTTTATTAATATGAGGTGTTTTCTTACAGTGTTCATATTCTACCACTCTATTGTATTATTGTCTCTAAAAACTGAATATAAATGTGCGTTGGTAGAAGAATATTCCATTGTAGAGGTTTTAATTAATGTCTTCCTGTTCTATTTAGATCACTCAAGTTTAGTGACTGACTAACCACTATAATGTAATATGGTGTATTAATTTATAAATTAAATTATTGATTATATAGCATTTTTTTCAATATGTCAGTGATACAATAGTTCATGGTAGGGGTCTGCATACAACTCCCTCCCCCAAAAAAGTTATGTACAATGCAGAGCACATTGTGACACATTTTGGAGGCAAAAAATGTATTGATATATTGAAGCTGTTTACCAAGGGATACTGTAACATCTACCTTGCTCTAAGTTAGGAGTAGGAAACCTTTACTATCAAAAGAGTAATTTTAACATAACACAGTTTATACTCACTTCCTATTCTACCCGATCTTCCCCTCTTAGAATCAAATCTTCCCATTCCCTGATGCAACTGCTACTTGTCTAGCAATCACATTGCATTGGCAAAGGAGCAGGGGGGAGCACTGTCTTAAGTACTAGGCTGCAGCGTGATTGCTCATGCATGCAGTGAAATTAACCCCTTCCCTAACAGCTGCGATTCCCAACTGAGTCACAACAAGGAGACTGAAGAGCAACATGTGACTCTGGTGCTGCGGGTTGCAGACTCCTGCTCTAAGGGTACAGAAAATTAAAAAAAAAAAAATGTTATCTCTGAAGTTGAATTTGAGTTTGTTTCTCTTTCTTGTGGTAGCAGCCATCTTTTATCTGTTGATAAATCCACCCCTAGCTAGTTCTGTTGTTTTCTATGGAACTTTAGATAATACATTTTCATGAAGTGCCCCACAAAACCCAATTTGTCTACAACCAGCAGAGAAAGAGAAAAAACAAACCAATAAAAACCAGGAATTAAACTTCACAGGTGACACTTGTACAACTGCAATGTAGGAATAATTGCCTTGCCAATACACGTAGCAATTTTCTTTTTCTTTCTGCTGTTAATTGTCCTTTAAGCTACTAATCAGACGTTGTATAACTTGGAGCTGTGGGCTTCACTTTTGATGCTACTGGAGCTCAAATATTGATTCCATCATTTAACATATTTTGATGTTTTGTTAGGTTTTGCAAATAAAAAAACAATTTGCATTGCAAAATGACATTGCAGGCATCAGCATGTAAATACAGTTTGTGTTTGTACCAGCTGTGTCCCCATGTGTGAATTTGGTGCAGTGCCAGACTGACCCACCAAGACACAGGGGAATCTCCTGGTTGGACACTCAACCTCAGGTGCATGTCAACCTGCCACCTAAGGAATTAACTTCTGATATGTATCTATAGTATACCTTTTCAAAACACATTTTGTTTTTGGACATAACATGGCACTATGGTAGTAAATGTGACCTTGAATTTATAGGTTAAATGCACTCTACTGACCCTTATAAATTGAGTATTATTGCACATTGAAACTATGCAACTAATCTGTAGAAATACAACCAAGACCTGTACTTCTGTAGAATGGACTGTAACTTGAAGTCAATTTGAAATCTTCCATTTCTACTAAAGGATATTGAGAAAATCACCAATGTGCAGTAAAAAATGTCATAATCCAGCCGGGCCACAGGATGTATCATTGATTCTTTTCTCTGTATTTGTAGTATAAATTTGTATTTTTTGATGCAAAAAAAAAAAAAACAATCTCCAGTATCCAGATTGCAGTGTCAAATGAATAAATGAAAAAAAGGTTATATCCTGATCCCAAAATAGCTGACTGTATGAATACCTTTATCATAAACCACAACAGCAGGAAGTATGTGCTAAGGGCTGCTGAAAATCGAGCAGTCTCTCTGCTTCTTTACAGCCTGATGCCTGACTCCAAGTTCAAGTTGGAGGGGGCATTTGACATTGTGGCTCCTCTAAATCAGATTCCTAAAATCTTAAGTATTTTTTGCTCCATAAGGCACACTAGGATTTTAAGGAGGAAAATAAGAAAATAAAATTCTGAACCAAATGGTGAGCTCAAATATTTAATAAAATATACCACCCCTCCCCTGCCTGCCCTCTCTCCCCTGCCTGCCCTCCCTCCCCTGCCTACTCCCCTTCTGACCTACCTCCAGCATTCCAGCAAACCACCTCTTGTCAGCACTTTTCCAGACTAAGCTGGTGCCTCTTTGGTGCCTTTGGCTCTTGTCAGCTCTATTCGCCATGGATTAGCCAGCTGCACTAGTAGCAGCTGAATCCAAGGCACCGAGCTGCACTAGTAGTGGCCCTATTCGCAGCGGATTCAGTCGCTACTAGCACAGTGGCCAAATCTATGGCGAAAAAAGCAGACAAGAGTCGAAGGTGCCAAGGAGCGCTGTTTTGCACAAATTAGCTCAGTGTGGAGAAGCACTGACAGGAGGCGGCTCGCTGGAACACTGGAGGAAGGTAAGTACTCTGAATTTTCTTCAGCTTCTGCGGGGCGTGGGTGGGTGAGGCCTGGCATACCGGCACCCCCCCTCTACCCACGCCCCGCAGCAGCTGAAGAGAAGGACCATTTGATCTATAAGACACAGACATTTTCCCTCAAAAAGTACATCTTATGTAGCCAAAAATACAGTAATCTAGCAGGGATCTGATTGGAGGAGCCAAAATGGCAAGTGCCCTTTAGACTTGCACCATCTCACAGCTTGGATTAAGGCATCAGGGCTGTAAAGAAGCAGGAATATTGCTCAATTTTCTGCAGTCCTTTTATGCTTTTAGCATTCAGATAATGCTACACCCAACTTTATATGAATGTGTTCCTAAGTGAACCTGACAGGTCCACTTTAATGTAATCAAACAGATGATATTTCTGCAATCACAAAGTTATCAGATGACTTTATTGTTAACTGTAAACCAGTGCACATGTCAGCTAACCTACTTAAATATAACGTATTTGGGCAGTCTTATAGGACAAGTAACAATATTTTGCAGCAACTGTAAAAAAAAAAGTCATCTTTCAAGTTAAATCTCTTGTTTTTTTATTACATTTATTTCATGAATATGTATTATCTAAAGTTGGGAGTGTTTTTTACTCAACGGATAAAATGTGGCTGCCGCCATTAAAGAGGGAAAACAAACACAATATTAATCTGGTCATGAGTTCACTCCCAGTTATTGTGGACAAATGTTACATGTATCCTACTTTTGCAGTGAATGGTTCTCTTACTGCAGCAGTCTCAAACCCTGCTGGGTAAATGAGTTACATTCAAGATGGCCCTTTCTATTCTTCTTGTGCCAATCCTTTACCTGTGCACAGTACTCATACATGCGCATGCAGTAAGGAAGCAGTCTGAGGGAGAAGCATGTCTACATCATTTAGATTGTAAGCTCTAAAGGGCAGGGACCTCCAATCTCTTGTGTCTATCACAATCTGGCACTTAAAGTGATGTATTCTTGTGATATTATACTTGTATTGTACAATGCACTTTTCCCATGTCTGTATTATATTTGTATTGCTGAATTGTACAGCGCTGAAACTTGTGGTGCTTTATAAATAAAATTAGACATACATACATGCATTGCAGGTTCTGTGAGGGTTCGCCCTATGCCACTGATGGGCATGCTTCTCCCTCTGACTGCCCTCTGCTGTGCCAAGGATGTCTGTGAAACTCTGGTGCCCTATGGGCCAGAGATGATAGCCTTATGCCGTGTGTTTGACACACCTATATTACTGCATTATATAGCTGTGTATTCCTTAGTGATACCATTTAGTACACTGTAGGAATAACCAACATGCCAATCCAAATGAGATTTTATCTTTCATTCTTGTAATGTTACTTGTCCTTAAGCAAGTAATTCGTCTTTCATCAAACCACAGGAACAGAGGCTAATGTTTTGTCAGATATTATGAAAATGCAATGGCAAACAGTGCTTAATAATGTTACATGTCAGGCAGTTTGGCTGGTTCTTTTAAACTGAGGATTACAAATTTGAAAATGAACAATAGTGAATTATTTTGAAGGTGAATCATTGATATTTTAGCTTGCGCCAATAAGTAACCCTGAACTGTTTGTTCCAGACCCCTGCTGTAAGAATATTAACTGATATTTGATATTCAGGAGTCTTTCCTTCGGAACATTATGTGCTTGTCAAAAATAGATCAAAACATCAAGCAAATTCTCTCCTACTAAATTCCATGGCATTTACTGGGGTGGCATGTTATTATAAAAAAAAAGTGTCTTACAGCACTAGATAAAAGACCACTTAGAACATGCAATGGTTCCAGCAAGTGCACAGCAAATTCTCTCCTACTAAATTCCATGGCATTTACTGGGGTGGCATGTTATTATAAAAAAAGTGTCTTACAGCACTAGATAAAAGAGCACTTAGAACAAGCAATGGTTCCAGCAAGTGCACAGCAAATTCTCTTCCATGGCATTTACTGGGGTGGCAAGTTATTATAAAAAAGTGTCTTACAGCACTGGATAAAAGAGCACTTAGAACAAGCAATGGATCCAGCAAGTGCACAGCAAATTACAGGCTCTACAGCTGCTCTGTAATTTTTTTTTGTGGGATTCTCAATTTTAGTTCTCTAGTGTTTCTGTACAACATAGAACCTTCCTGCTGGAAATATGCCCACTGCTGGCACCTGTAATATTGGGCATCTACAGTTAAACATCCCAACAATTACAGCAGTAGAGTGGCATGGTTGCCTGAAGAAGAGACCAAACTAGTCTTGAAAGCTTGCATTTACCATCTATTCAGTTAGCCAATAAAAGGCATCACCTGTACTCTACTTGTCTCTGCTTATATCTATGGATAACACAGTGCTATACTCTACTTGTCTCAGCAAATACAGAATTCACACAGTAGCTTAAAAATGTTATGCCAGGGTCATTTGACTATTGTAAGTTATACTCAGATGTGTAACAATAGGGGTTGCTATGGCTGTGGCCATAACTGATCCTAATTCCCCACTGGCAGGCCTGCGGAATCTGCACCCAGCACCCACCTGGATCCCGGTAAATTTGGCACTTTAGTGGGGGAGGTGGAAGCGCTAGGGCCTGGGGATCTTTAGGTACTCTACTGTTTAGGCTAAACTACACAAAGACATTCTTTACAATCCCTTTAACTAGTCTCTCTAAGAGTACTAAATAAATCTCATCATAACTCTGGTGAACTTAAAAAAATTGTAATACATACTAGGCATAGTTTTTATGAAACAATGTCAAACATGTTGGCCTCCTGTTGTTTTCTACCAGAATTGCCATAACTTTTTATACCCATATGTCCATTCACCAGTTTCTATAATGAGCATCCTTCATCTCAGATCTCTGCATTTCTTGTATAAGCTTGAGGGTCCCGATCTGTGAATTCTAAACAACACCATAAAAGGTATATTGCATTCCCCCCCGTGCATATGTTTGCTGGCTCTTTTGTTTTTTTACTGTAGTGGTACTCTAACGATCGAGGCAAAGTAGCAGCTCAGGCCACCAAACCCTTTTATTTTGCAGCTGCCTTTCAGCATCCTCACCCAAACAAACACCTACAGCATGCTGTTTGCAAGCAGGCTGTATTCTGCTATTCTCTATTACAGCATGGTGAGGAGAGGGCATGACTGTCATTTGATGCACATTACTGAGGGGGAATGTATCTCAGCCTGTGACAACACTTCCTAATCCTGTTCTTCTGCTTTTCATAAACCGTCCATCCTCAAGACTTCCCCTTTATGAAGATTGTGATACCATAAGCTATGCCTATTAGAGAGCAGCAAAGGAGAGAAACAACAGAGCTGCAGGCCCTACTATCGGCTGATCACTGACTACTGAGACTCAGTCATCTGTCACAGGTTAGATGATACTGAACTCCAGAAGGTGCTAGAATGATGGTGGTAGGATATAGTCTATACACGAGACAATCTCAGTGGCAGAGATACTATTAGCTTCTCAGTAGCTGGTTCAGACTAATTCTTGGACAGATGCCATCTAGTGCCAGTTGTATCAGACTATATCCATGACACATTAGTATACAGAAAACTATTCTGGAACTGTAACATATTGGTTCCATTGCAATCATACATTAGGATAATTCACACTTAGAGCTTTGTTGAAGCTATACATCTCTATAATTATTTTCAATATGGGTAGTATGTACTACATTTAGTGCAATGAAACATAATATTTATACATAAATTAGTGTACGAAATGTACAGTTAAAAATTATCTGCTGTAGTCAGGAACTGAAAGCAGGTTGTGTGAGTGCATCCAACCATGGGGCATATATAATATGTTATTTACAGGAGTAATGCCATGGTGTGTTACCAGTACCACCATTATTGCTGCAAAAGTATTTTTTACTGTTGGGTGTAGTACTTATGGGTTCAGTTACATTACTGTTTATGCTGGAGAATGTTTTAACAAAGTGACTACTATTTTGACTATTTTATCTTTTATGTAAACTAAATCCACCTATTCCGGGAGTTTTTTTTATGGAACTCTAGATAATACATATTCACGAAGGTCCCCAGAAAGCCCAATGTGGCTGTAACGAGCAGAGAGAGAAACTACACAAATCAATTAAAATCAGGAATTCAACTTCAGAGATGACACTGTAAATGTTAGTGTAGCATAGAAATAACTGCAAAGTCAACCTAAATAGCAATTTTCTTTTTCTGGGGTGACTGTTCCCTTCAAAGTTAGAGAGCTCACTTCCTGGTTATCTATGTGATGTGGATGGTCACATAGCACCGAAGTTCACCGAACTTAACCAACTGCACATGCACAGATTGAAAAAAAATGATGTGTGCATGCAGTCAGTTAAACTCTGCAAAATTCAGGATGGGGAGGGTAGTATGTGATGATCCACAGTACATGGATAACCAGGAAGTGAACTGGAGCAGTGATGCATTCATCTCATGATCCTGAGCTGAGGATCGTGAGATGAATACTGATCTAACAGCAGTACACTTAGGCCCTAATTCACCATAGTGTGAAGTGAGCCACAAAGAGTTCGGCTCACTTCGCACTCGGTGTTATGCGCATGCTGATGTCCTGCGCGCGGACATCAGCATGCGCATTAAAGGGATTCCCCTCCCGGCGAGGAGACTCGAGTGCTCTCGCCGGGAGGGGAATCCCTTTAATGCGCATGCTGATGTCCGCGTTCAGGACATCAGCATGCGCATAATACCATATGCGAAGTGGCTTTGCGGCTCACTTCGCACTATGGTAAATTAGGGCCTTAGTGTACTGCTGTTAGATTGATCAGGTAAGTATGAAAACTTACTATAGTTCTCCATTATACAGTGTGGCCTGATTTCCATTTTGGAGTTAGGAAGCTCTTTCTTACCATTAAAAATTGGAAATAGCTTAAATGCTTCTATTTCTGTATATTCCTTTGGATAAACCAGAAAAAGTTGTTTTATGGAGTGAGGAACAAAATGGGTCTTTTTTCAGTCAAAGTAACAATGTAACTGTAATAATATCTCACTATGGAGTTCTGTGACTTGTAAAACATACAAAGGCAGAAACGTAATGCCTTTATTTGGCCACAGTGCTCTTCCATTTCTTCAAATACCCCTTATCATTTAAATATAGTGGTACCTTATCCCATATATCTTATTGCAGGCTTAAGTGCTGGCGAAATCGGACTGACACAGTGGGTTAGAAGGATTTTCCCTTCTGAAACAGAGAGGCTTACAATGTCCCTTCCTCGCCAACTGAGGGATGAAAGGTGAGTCACCATTTACTTAATTTACGCCATTTGCAAATACGCATCTAATTTGGGTGACTGAGATAGTCATGGATTTACGGAGCTCTTTACATTACTTCACATGTGCATGCACAGGTACTTCACGTATTCAGCAAGTGGTGGAATACTCCAAATACACCTGTTTGACTTTGTCACATCAGAGTGGTGAATATTGGGCGCTTTGGCTCCGGTGTGGCATATGGCGACTATTTCTTCAAAAGTGACAATGGTCACTGCAAATAAATTTGTCTACAACTAAACTTGAACTAGGGACAAGGTGACATAGAAATAGATGTATTACTTAGTCATATACAGTTAGTGGGATATGGTGGAGATGACGTCACTGCACTTCACATCACTCTGCATGATGTCTCATCTTACTTCTGTTCGACTGACCTTGCCACACTATGCATGCAGCCACGTCTATAGCAGTCCGCTTGTTTGACAAATCTAGCCGCAGCTACATAAATAAGAAGTTGAGTTTGAAACTATTTTGATGATGCAACTCAAATTGTAGTGAAGTGAATCCGACAGGTGAATTCAGATTTTAGTCAATAAGGCCCTAACTCATGCACATGATTGACAGGACACTTGCTTAGGCCATTGGACTTTGGTTTGTATTTCACTATTTCTCTTTTTTATCCCTCTGTTCGTGGTCTTTTCATTTTACATTATGTCCCTTCCAGTCTTTTCTTAAATCATATTCTCTTTGTCAGATGTACCATCCAGAGACTAAAATTAAAGGGAAAACCCTGAACCAAAATGTTGCACAACAAAATAAAATAATATATGTAGATTACTTGGCAAATGATCTTAGAACAGCACAGTGGTTTGACAGTTGCCTGCATCTCCTTATAAAAAATTCCCATCAGCCTGTGATTTTTAATGCAATGTTCCTTTCCTAGTGATTTTGAACAGTTACCGGAGGATGTTCCTGTGCACGCTCACATTGCAGATACTGAAGAGAGGAAAGGCTTTACTTTGTACTATGTGAGTCTTTTTATTTTCATATCACTTTGACAATATGGAGTTATTAGTCAGGCTCATCATTCCAGGTGTTAATTAGAATCCGTAGCCCAAGGCATATAACTTCACACTGTTTCTCTTTGTATCTCAAGCTACTTCCATCTGTTTCCCCATACATTTGAATGCCTGCTCCTGCTCTGTTCAACCTCTTCCTGTGCTTCCTGCTGTTTAACATAATGCCCATATAATTGTATGCCATATAACTCATAATACTAACCATAACATTAATTGAGCAATATCAGTATTATAGCTCCATATATTACCTTACCTCCTTGCACTTATACCAACAGTTCCATACGGCTCAACATTACTTCCTTATATAGCTCTTACTTCTTGTTGACAATAAAATAACACTTATAATTTGTACAATATGTTCCTGAGTACTGCTGCTGTACATCACACATATATTCATTCCCAACTAGTAGGGGTACTGAATACACTTTATTGTATGATGCAAAAAAAGATCTAAAGAGAAGTAACATAACATACAAATGTGTATGTCTAAGTGTAATCATTAATGGCTCTCTAGCCAACCTCTGTTTTGGTCTAGGTTTCCCCCACTTTCCTCGCCATTTATTTATTTTAATTGTAACCATGAGCACACAATTTCAAACTTACAAAACAGGTAATTTATTGCTTAAAATTGCCAAGGTCTTGTTTCAGGTATTAGTATTTGGTGATTACAAGCAAAATAAACGGAGAGGTGATATAGGCAGTTGAACCCAATGTGTGGAGTCTTGCCCGTTTCCTAAAAAAAAAAATTAATATATCGGAAAGTGCGACTGTATCCATGACAACTGCAGTATACTTTTGGGCTCATCTGTATGGGATCAGTTTGACACAATAAGTAAGCAGCAGTAACCTAAAATTGTGGCATGGGCTTAATGAGAGAGCAGTGTATGTAGGAAGTATTTTATTTTGTACTTTTTAACCAAGATACAAAATACCTCTTGTTAATTTGGACAGGAGAATATGGTCACTGTTTACTCTGTTTCTAGATATGGGAGCTGAGAACATAGGAGACTGATGTTGAGGAGTATGTTTTGGGATCACATAATTCTGGATATATACTGTATTATGTTATATGACGTTTGTGGTCTAATATATTTTAAATGATGAACTGGGGTGATGGATAATTTGTATGTAATGAACTATCTGTACAATGTTTGACTGACAAAGGTCCCAGCTATTGCAATACAATGTTCAATGATGTTGTTATGAATTCTGTGGAAATAAATTAGAAAGAGTAAGAACTGGGAAAACAAAGCAGACTGAAGAGAGAGATTAAAGTAGAGTTGAGGGAATGGAAACATCTAAACAAGGCCTTCTAATCTAGGACCCACCAAATACAACATTTATTAATGTCTATTAAGTCATAGGGGACACTGACATTCTACTTGTACAGGGCCATGACAAATTTATATGATGGCTCTGAGAAGAGTAATTTATTACAGCATTGGGAAATTATAATTATATGTAGTTGCATTTATATGCACAGCTGGGTTAAACTAGTTAGTTCCACTTCCCTTTTTTCCTCCGACATTAATAATAAATGCACTTTCATGAAATGTTCTTTCAAATTAACCATTGGATGTCTAATTGTTTTAGTTGTTATGCAACTAATAGTAGATAAAGGGAGCAGCAAATGAAAATGGCTTTATTTATAAAATCTCTATTTTATTTAAAATAAGCTATATCTATATTAGTATTGATCTATGTACTGCTGGATTGTTTGGTCTGATTTTATGTTTGCCTTGTGATTAAAACAAATGGAACACTAATGAAACAATACTACTGTTTATGTATGACAAAACAATGGATCTAATATAAATCACAGCTGAATAATCTTTCCTGCCATTCAGAAATCGCCTGGGGGAAATGTCCAATCTCACCATCTATCATGAATCAATCATAACCAATGCTTTAAATCTTCATTGAGATGCAACTACATTACAGGAATAAATAACAAATTTGCAAAAAGCACAAGTAATAAATGCATAATAAGTCATAAAACTAAAGTCATAAAATAGTAACCTTTAGCATACCTCTTTTTATCCTGCTCTGCGTTTACATGGGGAAATTAAATTTAGTATAAAGGCTTCTGGCAAAGCTGTGCAAGTATTTATAATGTCTTTGTGAATCATAGAATTACCTTGGTTGATAAAAGCGGGGGGAGGGGAGTTCAACTCCTGAACCAGGAGCTGTAGCTGTCACATTTTGGACAAGGCCATACTTTCCATGGGGAAGTGGAAATGTACAGGCTATACTGCACCACTACCTACAGCAACTTGAAAGCACTGACCCTCAGTCACAGTAATCTGCTACCACCCTGTATTGGGATTGGAGTTTACAGGAGGTCTGTACCAGATTTTGCACCAGGTCCTTCCTTTACTGTATTGTAAATTGGGCTTCCACTGATGTAGGACATTACCATGAAATGCAATTTAGTCCTTACAAATTCAGTAAAGAATGATCTTGGCACTTCTAACTCCTAGGAGTATCCAGACTTCCGTATAAGCCTTCAAATGAAATATAGTAAACACAGCAAGTTGCTCAGTTGCATGGCAAGAGAGAAAACCCGATTTATTGCAGACAGGGAAGCACACAGCATATCAGAGGCTTCCCCTACGTCAGGTTTTTTTATCCATACAAATCCAGCCTAATGCAGTCTGAGCACCATTCCTACACAGACAATCACTCAATATAAAAACAACATAAAAAATCAACAGATTCTTCTAACACTGAACTGTATTGATAACTCTAAGAGGAGAATAAAGAAAGTCAGCAAATTAGCACAAAATTGGTGTAAAATTGAGTCAAACAGGGCAGTTTCTGGTATAAAGAAGTGCATCCCAAGATGTTAACTCACATGACCCCGTAGGCTTTCCCCTTACCATACTTCCTCCACCTGTCAGCACACATTCACCATCTAGGATTCTGACATTAGTAGATAGTAGATATTTATTTATTTGTCAATTCTCCATATGTGCATAAGGACATACAAGGATTGAAGTTACGTTACTCTTCTCTCCAACATATATGACATTAAGAATAGGTAATATTACTATAAAGACTAAGTAAGTTAAGTAAAGTGCAAGAACCATAATATAATAAATAAAGTGCTGTAGAGTGAAAGTGCATACCAGTGCTAATGAAGCAGCCATATTAAAACAATTAGTATCAATGAGGAGCTAAAATGACAGTACCGATCTAATAGAACCAATGACACAGTACTTCAGTAAAGGGGAAGTGAAAAAGAGAGGCTAATTAAGTGAAATGAGTGCCTGCCTGAATTACAGGGTCACAAGGGAGTAAACAATAAAGGTGAGGTGGCTAATTGGTGAGTGTAGGGGAAAAATGAGAGGGGAAAGGCAGAGCAGGTAGAGGGTTCAGAGTTCTTACAGCCTGGGGATGAAGCTTGTCTTCAGTCTGTTGGTCCTGGCCATAAGGCTACGCATTTTTCTCCCTAAAGGAAGCAGGTTAAAGAAGCTGTGAAGGGGATGGGTGGGATCACTTGCCAAACAGAGAGCTTTCTATAGGAGGCGAGAGTTGTATACGTCCTGGAGGCAGGGAAGAGCGGCACCTATGATCTTCTCAGCTGATCTTACAATACCCTGAAGAGTTTTGCAATCGGATGCTGTGCAGGCCGTGTACCACACAATAAGACAGCTAGTCAGGATACTCTCAATGGCACCCCTGTAGAAGGTGATCATGATGGAGATAGAAGCTCTTGCTTTTCTTAGCTTACATTCTACTGTCAGTAGGCACAGAGCATAATGAAAGTGACTGGCAAACTTAGGGTGAGAGGTGGCTGAGTAGCATTCTCAGGGAAAATGATAAGATGGTGGCTAAGTGGTGAGCAGGTGGCTCCCAATATCTCTTGGCATCCGAAATTACCACCCTGGAGCTCCAACCTCTCGGCTTAGTCAAAGTTCGGTTGATTTTATTACCTTAGCACTTGCCCTTTTTGGGTGATTGTCATTTAGTCTCTCGGTGCCTCACAGACTTTAAATATGTTTCAAAGTGTGAAGAATCCTTTAGTCCTGCTCTGACTTGATGAAGAGGGAATATTTCTCAAAAGTTTATCTTAAACAATGAACTGTTAGTCCAAATAAAGTACCATATAATACTACAGTACACAGCTTTGTAAAAGTTCAGTTAACATTAGACAAATGCAAAAATGCTAAATTCACAATGGGTTTGAATAAAAAAAATTAATGTTTGGCTTTAGTCATGCTGGATTGCATGGCAATAGACCACTACATATGTGCCTTAACATGTGCCTAAGAAAGTGGAAGCACAACTAAAATTAACTGTAATAGTTTTATCCTGCTGGTTGCTCCCATTTTCAATTAGTGGAGGCTCCCTCTTGTAGCCTGTAAATGTTTCCTGGTTTTTGTACAACTAGAAGAGGAGTAGTTGTCACATAGGCTGAATACATACAGGTATATGCTCTACTTGGAGAGAATATTAGTGACAGCAATAGAACTACATATTTTCTGGAGGCTCCTGGTTTATCTGCTGTTTGCTAGAGCTTGATCTCCCCTGGGTATTGGGTACATAAACCCGAAAGAGTTTAGTATGGACTAGAAAAGGGTAGCTTGCACTCCAAAAGGAAGATTGGTAGGGATACTTTGAAGTAGTTCCATCTGGCCACCCAGTTATGGAACCTAGTTGTTAGGATTCTGGCAGTGAAAGGGGTTAAATTACTGATTCCCTCTAACCAATCGGATGACACCACAGGGTTTTTAATTGCTCCACTCCCCCCAAGCATTGCCACAGTGTTTTGGTTGGATTCTATCAAGGTGCTCTGGGTTGTTTGTTTATATCCAGTGTTTGTTTAAACCTTTGTATCCTGATTTGGTTTATGTTTTGTCTGGATGTCAGTAAGTTTGTTTAAGTGTTTTAGTGTTTCACCTTTCCCCTGCTCAATAGACAAGAAAAGAGTTGTTTGTTTGTTTAGTGTTCTCGCTAGCTGTTTTGGCCTTCCCTTCAGCGTCCTGCT
>WMED01009728.1:0-16152 GCA_019650415.1 Pipa parva | reverse complement strand
GAGATCAGCGAACGCTTTAAAGGTACTTTGGCTCGGCGACTCGAGTGGTCGCGAGGTGAGCGAAGTACAGGAGACCAGGAGCGCCTACTGGTCTTAGCGAGCTGTTGTGAAGCATCGCAAGGTGGGTTTGCACTTTCCTGAATTACCCCCAGAGAGAGATTTTAAGTTTTAATTTTAAGCGTACCTTTTCAAAACTATATTTTTTATCAACTAATAAGCACAGCCATTACAAGATAAAAAACATGATGCATGTAACATGTGTATTTATTGAGTTATTATTTTTATTAATACCAGTACATATTAAACATATGTGTTTTAAACTGTTTTTCAAGTGTTCAGTCCTTTTATTTGACAACTTTGGTGACTATTTGCTTAAGAAATTACTGTTGGATACAGGTCTTTAAGGATGCTGACATACAGTGCCGGCTCTGCCATTAGGCAGAGTAAGCAAATGCTAGGGGCACGGGATGGGGTTGGGGGGCGCCTAGGGCGCCAATAGGGCCAGATCCGGCTCTGCTGACATACAATGCAGCTTGTCATCAGCAAGAAACTATCCTCCTTCAATTACCTACACCAGTGTTTGTAGTTGTGTCTGGAGACATTATAACCATGTAAAAATACCTATGGGCAAACAGACAATGTATACAAAACTACAAGCAGATCTTGGCCTTTATACAGGTAAGTGAAGAAGGTTTACACAAAGAAAAATATTTGCATGTATGTCCCTGGTATTACAGTATCTCTATGAAACGTACATATTTTCATTAGTGAATAGTGTTAACACTTACCTTTCAATGTAATCTAGTTTTCGTCCATTTCACCCATAGGTCTTGATTATAAATACTATCTGTAATAGAAAAATACATCTTTATTTACTGACTGATACAGGACTGCATTATAAGACCACAGTTTATAATACCATATATGTCATTTCTGCTTGTAGACAAAGAGCATGCAACTCTAACAATTCTATTTCAACCTATAGATACAATATGCCTATTTTATTCTTATCAAAAAAGTAAACCCATCACAATGACAAAAGCCAGGAAAAAGAAATTCTTGACACATCGTTCATATTAGTGTCCCTACATGAAGGTTTTCCAGTTCATATTCAAAGCTGTTAAGTTATATGCTACATGTTAGCACGAGATGCAGTCGTGTTATTATTAATTTTAGTTCTGTTTAGATACTTAAGGTTTAAAACTTGTAGAATCATTTTGACACTAGTTAAGATTATCTGTTTAATTGCCTATATTCCTAAAGGTTATGCTCTTGAAGGTTTACTTTTTTTTAACTACTGGTATCTTAAGAATTGAGAATATTTAACATTTTCTTGCATATTGGAAATTACAGAGTTACTATTAGTGTTACCTGTTTATGGTTTAGTCATCCTTTTGTCTCCTGCGACATTTTCCTTAATAATCATCAGCCATCAAGTCTGATAGTCTCAAAAGAATTATCAGCCCTCTAAACTGCTTTCAAGCTTGGTGATATTTAGCACTGAAAATTACAAATACAGTTTTTTGAAGTTGCAGTTAGAAAACAAAAACTGGGAAGTGACACTGATGATTATTGGTAAAGATAAATAGTTTATTAAGCAGATGCAGCCAACACCCTCCTGAGAGTGAAAACAGAATGTGATTCTAAACAATGCTTACATGTTAAATAGGATATTTAAAGTTTGGAGAAACTCCAACTGTCAAGATCTAAGCATTAGGAGAGTCTAATGGGGGTAAGTCGTAATCTTACCTCTTTTAACTCCATTACTTTCTCACAAGAGACGTGCTAGTAGTACCAAATCAATCCAAGTTTTGGTTTAGGAAGATCAATCTTAAAGTATAGTTTAAAAGCAATTTATCATACTAGGTCCATTTTTTCCCATTATCAACTTGTACATTAATGGCTTCTAACTGTGATTCAGATAACAGTTTAAATTGTTGACTTTTAAATTATTTAAAAAGAAAAAATTATTGATACAATTTTTTTTTAAATCCCACAAGATTCTTAAGACAAACTTGGGCTCATTTTGTAGTTTTATTAATAAGGCATTTTAGTCATCCCTAGAAAAAGGAAATACATCAGATATTTAGAACTAGAAAGCAAGTCATTGCAGATTTAGTTTCTTACAAAAAGTTTCAGCTTTATTGACAAATTATGGCAAACATATCTGACAAATTATGATTTCCTATTTAGAGAAGACATTGAACTTTATGGAATTGTTTTAACAAATACAGATTAAAACACTGAGCAAATTCAGTTAGCTACAAACATACAGTAGCTGATTGTTTTACACCCCATTAAAACATCATTTTAAATTAAAGTTACAAACTTAATATTGAACATCTTTTTTTTGTCACATATATTTAAAAAGGCAGTTTAAAATCTGATCTTCAAAAATCATATCACAATAGATTTTCAACCCTACACACTTGCATACAGGAATTCAAAATAAAAGTGTAAAGAAAAACAAACAAAAAAAAAAAAAACATACTTAGGCAATCTGTGGTTACCATGAGCTGTTAGAGCAATAACATTTCCATGCAATTTGTAAAGATTTATACACCACAATGAATAACAACCAAGAAAACATCCCATTGCATGGTTTATAGACAATTTGATCCTACAAAGTGCTTGAGTCCATGTTAGAAAATATTAAAGCCAATGTCATGAAATTGTTATCGCAAATAAAGAAAGAAAATTTCAAGCAGTAATCCCCAAGATAAAAATGGTCAATTACTTGTCTTGTAGTCGTTCAAGGAGAGAAGGAGAGCCCTAAGGCTTATAACTGTCTTTTTAGAGGTTGGGCAAAAATGCAGAAGAACTTCAATATCTAACATACGGATGTTCTCTGTAGCCTCCTCTAGTTGTTCTTTGAAGTGGTGCCTTTAAGCTGGATCGGGATGTGGCCCATTCTTCCTGTCCTAGAATCAAATGAAAATAATAGCTATGGACTATGATACTATTTATCATATAATTATTTTTGTTGGTGCTTACAACTTAAAACTAAATTTCATTTCCAAATTCAAGATAATTCCTTAACTTTATTCATAGGTCTTTCTATGTTATGTTGTATCATTTTTTTGCAGTATAAAGTAAATATGATATAATGTAATAATAAACGGAGAATTTCTAACACTTCTAGAACATTTCTACTTATATAAAAATTATATTAATTGGTAATGTTAATTGAGGTTATTCCTGGATAGAAACAAATTATGTTTTAATTCAAAATGACCTTTTAATGGATAGAAAAAACAAACTGGAATAATAAGCATTATGCTTGTTGTTTATTCTACATTTTAAAAATTTTACTATTTTAAAAATGTCAAGGGTGAAACATATAATAAAATTGTCATTATATTTTATTATGTTTTGGTAATGTTACTGGAAAAGCAGTTTCAGGTGATATACCAAAACAGCAGGATTAAACAGTAACGATTTTGAAAAGAACTACAGTACCTACCTTATTAACAACAACAAAAAAATTAGTTTTAGGGACCTTAGAAGAATCATATGTATTGCTAACATCCTCCCAATCATAGTTTTGGGTTGATGAAATTATATGTCAATGTTAGCATTCCTATAGATTTAATAAGGATGCTCTCTGCAGGATATATCACTAAGCAACTAATTTTAGTAGCTAATAAAATATAATAGTTGGGGTTCCTTTGTGTAAAGTGTCTTATTTCTCCTACTTATGTTTACGTATTTAGCAGTAAAATGAATGGTTTAATCTTAGGATCTCACCCAATAAGTACTGGGACTATGATTTATCCCCTAAGTTATGGGACTTTTTGTACTACTGCCTGCTTAAAAATAATATTTGCAATCTTATTATCATTTTCCCACAATTCAAAGCTGTTATCCCCTGATAATGTTTAAATCAACAAACAAAACACATTATGGGGATTATTCACTAAAGTGACAATTTGACAGTTGAATTCTCAAAAAGTGGATTCCCATGACAAATCTGCAACAATTTCCCAATTGTAGAGTCACGCCAATTTTTTAAAGTTAAGATTGTGACAATTTTCCCATAGTAAAGTCGCGACTGTGACAATATTCTGATTTTACAGACGCGACTGCGAGAGAAGCAGTCTATTGTGACTGTCTTTAGCTGGCGAATTCACACCTATATGCAACAATTCGGACTTTAATTAATAAACCCCTATAGACTTTTTGTTACTAAAATTTATCAAACTCGGAAACACCATTCTGTGTCTTTCCAAGTTTACAGGGAGAAATCTCACATTGTTCTCATGAGATTTCAGGATCGAGTTTTCAATCCCGATATTTCAAAATCTTTCGATGGAAAGGTAGCCATGCTACTAATGTAACGTATGGCTACCTTTCCATCAAAAAATTGAGATTGAAAAACTCGATGTCAAGATCTCAAGAAATCTCATGAGAACAATGCGAGATTTCTCTTGGTAAACTCGGAAAGAACCAGAGTGGTCTTTCCAAGTTTAATAAATTTCGCCCTAATTTAGTATATTTTGCATATTCTGTACTCCATTTTGTGCCCATATTTGGGTACTAAGAAATTTATGGTATATATTTTTTTGAATGTTTTCTGCAAGTGTCCTCTGATTGTTTTTGATAACCTGAAAAAAAGTGATACATTATTTTTTTTATAATTATAGGCAACCATTGCTGCAAATACACTGAACATGTAATTCATTTTTTTATTTAATAAAGTCAATTTGATGTAAAAGGATATGCTCAAATATGAGTTAAAGGGACCCTGCTACTGTGCTGTTTGACAGTTCATTCAGTAGTTAATTTCATGCTCAGTGAACAAATATTTTAAAGAGTCAGATTTGGACCACTGCAGTGCTAGATGCTATCAATGCTCTTACTAGTCATCAGTTTGAATAGCTGTACATGTTACTTTTATAGAAGCTGACCTATGTTTATTTAACAGCGTGGAACAAAAGATTATATGTTTGTACTGCTACTATTATACTTACTGCACACCTGTCTATTAGTAAGAAAACCTGCACAAAGGATGGAAGATGATCTTCCCTTAAATATCTGTGGTTACCCTACACCAACAACAATTTCTTGAAAAGGAGCTTCTTCTTACTAATTGGTTAGCCTTCTAATTTTGAATTGATTGTTTAAAAATTCCCATGACAAAGATGTGTGATGTTATTATAATATTAGGCAGAACATTAAATTACATTTTTATAAAAGCAAAGCAGGGAGGTTTAAAGTCCTTTCTGCCATGAGCTATATTCAATACCATCATTCATTGTTTTTAACTTGAGATCAAATATGGAAAGAAAGATGTCAAAAGACTTCATTTTTTGTCAGTTTATTAATGGCATGTCATATCATGTCTAAAATTCCAAGAATCATAGAGGTCAAAATAAAAGAACCAACATAGGCACACCCTTATGTGCTTCGTTTGGTCACGACGCCATCACGTATGTGTGTCACATGATGACGTTCAGTTGCAACGTCATCGCGTACGCACATCACATTGTGGCCTGCGCGGTAACATCACACCATGAGTCACCACATGATGCACGTACGTGATGACGTCACACCCAAATGGCACAATGTGATGTGCGTATATGATGACATTGCAACTGAATGTCATCATGTGCATGCCGTGATGTCACCACGCAGGAACCCCTATATAAAGGGACCTGCGCACACTACTGAGAACCAATCTCCTTTTAGAATTTCTCACTTTGACAATAAACTGATTCTAAAAAGGATTACTGATCTCCCAGCCTATCCTATACTCTAAAACCAAATTAACTTGCCTCACACATAAATTAATGTAATTTTTAAGTAGATTAAATAATATGCAAAGTATTCAGCATTCAGTATTAACCTGCTTATAAATCAGTAGCGCAAAGCAATTAGGCAGAGCCTAGTTTTGTCACTGCAATTTATCATGCACCTGTCAGTAATGATCTTATTGAATTATACTTTTTTCTTTTAAATTGTCTCGATATTGTAAATGTTCTGCATTGTTTTTTTAATTTAAGAATTAAGCTTCAGAAGATATACAATATTTATTAAATACTTAAAAACTACATAAAAAGTGTTTTCATATCTGAACAAATGTACTATTTCCTCTGTGATTATTTAAAATGTATGTATGTATGTATGTATGTATAATTTTACTTATGAAGCACCACAAATTTACACAGCGCTGTGCAATTCAGCGATACAAATACAACAGAGACATGGGGAAAGTGCATTAAACAATACAAGTAAAATATCACAAGGATACATCACTTTAAGTTCTAGGTTGCGGTCGACACAAGAGTATCATATTGACACAAGAGTATCATATTGATATTATGAAATAATACGTGCATTTTAAACATACACTATATTAAAACATAAAAAGATGAGGGTATTAGTGCACCCTAACTGTATAACTCAGTTGAAATTCAGGAGGGCAAAACTTGGCTTTAAGTTATGTCAATATACTATACCTCAAGAGGGGAAGAATTATTTCCTGACTTTTTAAAGGTAACTTGAATTGTGATTTGGATCAATATAATAACACTTACATGAAGGGTTGCAACAATGTATATTTTGTTTATCACATATATATGGGTGAAAGTTATTAAACTCAAAAAGGCCACAAGCTCTCGGCTGTTTGATAGGTAAATTTTGATCAATATTTTTCAATCAATTTTTACCGACAGAAACTTTTCGATGGTTCGAAACTTTTCAGATTTTTCAATGAAAAGGTAGCTATACTTTAGTATAGATTTTTATTGTAGATTTTTACCGATCAAACAGTCGAGATCTCGCAGGATAAACTCGAAAAGGCCAATCTCATATTTTTTGAGTTTAATAACTTTCGCCCTTAAACATTGAAGTATATATTAGATTATATATAGATATTTATTGAATATACCATCAGCACAGAAATACTATTAGGGGGCAAAATGCTTAAAAACAGCTTGGCAATACAGGGTGCACGAGAAAAAAATCATCTGGCACTTAAAGGGTTAAAGCGTTTGCTGATGTCCGTGTGCAGGACATCAGCGAGAGCTTATCAGTCTGTGTGAAGTGAGCCGAATGATTCGGAGCTCACTTTGCACAATGGTGAATTCCCACCAATGTTATGACGTTATTCAGTTGCAGCCTATGAAAAGAAAGACATTTTCTTAAGTTTGGCTTTTTCCCTTTCTCTGCATTTTCTGATGTCATATTAATAAAATGCCATTTATACTAGCTGCAATTTACTAGTTCAACAAATACATCAGGACAGGATTCTCCGCCTATATTCAGTTAAATCCAGCCTTATTCTACATGGGCAAAGAACCTTTAAATGGCATTGATGTCCCATGATAAAGTTATGAATGTGTAGGGACCCCCTTCGGACCCCCCTACCTGTCAGCGCTGCGGCACTCTCCTCTGTTTAGAGGAATGCATCGGGAGTTTTAAACTCCTTTCCCAATGTGCCCCTGTCAGTAGCTGCCGGCTTCTGTGCCTGCTGGCAGCTCAGTTCAGCAACACTGTTAAGTAAAGGGCTTTCAGTGCCCTTAGTTGGCAACACATAGGCGCGCCACATTGTAGTGACGTCACATGCGCGTGACATCACCAGGTGTCCCGGTGCTCTTAAAGGGCTGGCGCCATCTTAAGTAAAGCTCAGTTAAACCTCGTGGAGTGTAGGGGAAGGACCCTGCTCCACAAGAGGAGCTCCTGAGGCCTACTTTGCCTCAGGTAGGGACTGGAAAGGATCTGGTACCCTGTACTTAAAGGGCCATATGCCCAAATATTGCAATTAAAGGGCCTGCCGCTCCTAATTACAGCTGAGTAGGGGAATTCAGCCCCCATATTCTACATAAGGATCCTGTCCAAGTGACCAGAGCCAGAGCCATATATAAAGAGCCAGTGCATATGAGGATTACTTAAAGATACAGCGCACCTTCAAGAGCCACAATTGCCTATACAGATTGTGAGTACCCTGGGAGGGAGATACCATAGGGGCAGCTACTTGATTAATATGTCTGTCTATAAGTATTTATGCCTGCATCTCTCATATATCTGTGTTGCATCTACTACTATATTTTATTTCTGTGTGCTGAAGTTAAATAAACGTTATTATTGCATTTTCACACTAAAGTCCCTGGCGCCCATGTTTTTCACTGCACCACACTGCAACGTTCCTAACTACACCCATAATCCTCCGAATCAGTGCGAGGGCTCACTCCAAAGTGTAGAGTCATGAAATGTAACCCATGCTCTGCCGCTAGTCTGTGTTAATGGTTTGGCGCTGTATAACTAAGAAAATGCCATACCACCACTATAGCATTACAAATGTATAAAGGATCATGGCTAGCTCCTAAACTTATGTCTCTAACATCTTATAAAACAGAGTGAGCATTAGTTTGCTTTGAAGATTTTATGTTTCTAAAAAAAATAAATTGTATAAATTGAGGTAAAAATTGATAGAGTAGTCAAGTAATATAGATAGACCGTAATGAGTCATGGACCTCCTTTTTTAAATGTTATATTGATAAAAATATTCATTTCTCAATGACTTTCCATGGTTGCTGGCATTCGGTTGCCACTGTATTAGAAAAAGTTAATTACGGTCTTATACAGCTATAGAGGCAGGCAATGGCTGTATTATTTGCATCTCTCATTGGATCTTGCATTGCTTCCAAATATTGGCATTGACTACATACCTTGTTTTGCTTATGGGTATTACACCTCTAGAAAACAGTGACTTTATATTTACTGACTATAGCATGCAATATAAGGCCAGTGCCACACTGGCTACTTTGCAGCTGAGATAATTGTAATTAGATTTAGTATTGTCTTGGGTGCAAAACAAAATGCCAGTGTAGCCTGTCTCATAGGACACAATATATACTATTTTTCCAACTAAGTTACAAAGTAACCAGTGTAGCTCTGCCCTAAAGCTTTCTGTGTAAAAATGGAAGGAAAGCAGTAGTCTGTAGTATAGAAAAGGCAGGATAATCAGAATTACTCCCAACAGCAACAATGAGACAAATATAATGTGTTTTGTAGTATCTCTTTCCGGGAGTCACTAGATGATAATGATGCCCACCCAAATCCCAGTAAATTTCCTTTATTTGGTCTGGGAGCACAGAAGGGGGCAATGCTGCAGGGGTTTGTGGCAGTTTACTTTACCTATTGCATAACACACTGTAAATAGAGAATAATGGCTGTGCAATGTAAACTATGATCTCCCTACACACCTGGGAATACTGTGAATCACTCATCCCCATATCCAGTATTCACAAATGAGCTTTCTCTGGTTTCATTTAGTTTTGCTGAATGCTTTACATAGCAGAAGAAACAGTCATACCATAATGATTGTAGCTTTCTTCATTTGTTGAATCTTCATAGTCATAATATTCTGACACACTAGAGGAATGAAGGCATGAAAGCACCAATTAATCTTTATATGAAAAAAATTAAAATAAAATAAATACAAAATGCACAGAAATCATAGTTATATACTTTTAACAGTTAGAATACCAATACTGTCTTATGTATGGGATTATAAAGAAAGCTGTTACAGACAACAGAAGGCAACACAATGTTCTTTATATACTATGTGCTCTTTCATGTGGATGGAATACTGAGCATTTTATGTACATGTTACTGCTAAATATAAATGTCACAAACATATTTTTGCTGACTTAATACTACTGATAATTAGTAGCAGTAAATACATTTTTGTAAAGTTCATAACTGTGGCCATCTATCAACAATCAATGGGTTATTATTAACATAATAATAATAATCTGCATATATAGGGAGATACTATCCTCTGCATATATAGGGAGATACTATCCTCTGCATATATAGGGAGATTCTATCATCTGCGCATATAGAGAGATACTATCCTCTGCACATATAGAGAGATATTATCGTCTGCGCATATAGAGAGATTCCATCGTCTGCGCATATAGAGCGATACTATCCTCTGCACATATAGAGAGATACTATCCTCTGCACATATAGAGAGATACTATCCTCTGCGCATATAGAGAGATACTATCGTCTGCACATATAGAGAGATACTATCCTCTGCACATATAGAGAGATACTATCCTCTGCACATATAGAGAGATTTTATCGTCTGCACATATAGAGAGATACTATCATCTGCACATATAGAGAGATACTATCCTCTGCACATATAGAGAGATACTATCCTCTGCGCATATAGAGCGATACTATCCTCTGCACATATAGAGAGATACTATCGTCTGCGCATATAGAGAGATTCCATCGTCTGTGCATATAGAGAGATTTTATCGTCTGCGCATATAGAGCGATACTATCCTCTGCGCATATAGAGCGATACAATCCTCTGTGCATATAGAGAGATTCCATCGTCTGCGCATATAGAGAGATTCCATCGTCTGCGCATATAGAGACATTCTATCATCTGAATATATAGATACTGTATATATATCCCTAATATTCTATTCAAAATAATTGTTCAAATTCCCCTGTTTTCACAACAAAAAAAGTCACCGATATTAAAAATATCCACAATTGAAAAGGCACTCCATTGAAATCAGTGTAAAATGTTGTAGATTGAATTTGGCGACTTTTTTCATTATAGATATTTTTCGGCCTTTGCTGTCACTTCTAAATGCAATAGCAACCAGTGCAGGTGGTGACAGTTTCCACAGTCAAGACATGGAATGGAAGTCCAGTAGGCCAGCTACACAGCTACACCACTGCCTCAGCTACCTTGCCACTGTCTATTACCATCAGGATTTAATTTTTTGATGTGCATAATTCTAGTTATACCACTGCCTGCTGCTGTTTTAAAAACAAACCACACTAAAATGCAATGAGAACTTCAATTCCACCTATTCTTTATCCAATATTTGTTTTTATTATAGTTGGATGCTTAAATGTATGTCCTTGTTAACAATATGTGTAAGTGATCACCTAATCTCTAATTAGCAGTGACAATTACATACATTAGTTATATAATATAAATAACACACAAATGCTATGGACTTCCTGAAAGTATAAGATGGCACGTTCTGATATCAGAGCACAGGATATATAGTTTGTGGACTTGTAGATCTATACAAAATGGCTACGAAGGTGACCTCTTTTAATACCCTCATACATTTTTTATTATTATTATTACTTATTATTTATCTTGTACTAATACGAGACACATGTTTTCCTCTTGGTGCAAAGCTTCCTGTGTTCAGTTAGAATTTACAACCATCGATAAATGTTCATTTACATAAAAAATACAAATCTGAATAAGTGAATGATAATCCACAACTTAATGAATATGTAAGAAGGTGGTTAGGAAATATCTACACACCGAATATATCGCTGATTTATTTACCTCCAGACTAATATGGAATGGAAACTTTGCCTTTCAGGACATGCAATTTCTTACCTCTGAATTTTTAAGCATTCATAAGTGTGTAGCTACAATACTTTGCTTTTTTTTTGTGGCTTTTGTAGAAATGTTCCATTTCTCCAGAAAACACACAGAGCTCCAAATGGCAAAATAAAAATGGTTTTTCAGCCATAAAAATAGTGTATATAATTGCATAAAGGCATTAAGTTATCTTGTGCTTCCTAATCTCAAGAACATGCATCATTTACAAGAGAACACAGAACAAAGGATTTGGAAGGATTTTAAAAAGATAAAAGCTAATCATCTACCTCCATCATATATATATATATGTTATGTATATGTATTGTAAGCAGGTCTTTGGGAGAGTTGTAGATGGAGTGTACGTGCTATTGAGACTCCTGTCTGCAGTGGCATAAAACCCTGGGAGTAGCTGAGACTGACAGGGTTAACCGTCAGAGTTGTTGTTAAAACTGGAATTTGGGACCAGGGTTTAGGAGTGGCTGAAGAGTTTTGGGTGGGAAGGCCACTCCTGCACTCCATCCCAGGCTTTTCCTAACTTAGTGCACCTGCTCAGAGAAGGTAAAAAAACACAGATTTAGCTAGAGAGAGGGAGTCTCTCTGTGTGTCTGGCTGTGCTGAGGTGTGGTTGGACTGGAAAGACCACTGAGACTCTAAGGAGTGGGAGTTATGGAAAGAAATTTACGTTTGTGAGAAAACTCTGAAAAAAACAATGTTATTTGTTTTCTGTTATTGTTTTGCCAAGTCAGGATGGATTTCTGTTCAAGTTTTGATTTCTGTAAATAAAGGAAGACTACAACCACTTGAGTAAAATCCCTACAGTATGTATGTATATGTATATTTATAAAGTGCCACAAGGTTATTCAGAGCTGTACAATCCAACAATACAGTTATAATACAGACAAGGGAAGTACATAACAATGAACAAGTGAAGTAAATTACAGGCAAATAATCAAGAAAATACATCACTCTAAGTGTGTAACGGTCGGCATGGCCGCCATTCCTTACCTGGCAGGGGCTCCTCGGCACGTCCTCTCTAGGCGCACGAGTCACGCTTGCCAGGTATTTATGCACTACCAGCGGCGTTCACGCCACCGGCACGCTCACATGACATGCAAGTGTCGGGAGTGCCCCCGCTGCGTCTGATAGCAGCGGAAAGTTTAAAAGGCTGGAGAGCTTGGGCATTCAGTGCCTAAGCTTCCAGCTATACAGGTCCCCTAGCGCTTCCTGCTATTCATGTGTTATTACTACCACTTTGTTCCTGAATCCTTGCTTCCTGATGATTCTAAACATCCGATTATTAAAGTGACAGCCCTTAATTTAATTCAGTTATTCCCAAGTCTGTTCCTGTGCCTGTTTAAGTATCCCAAGTCTGTTCCTGTGCTTGTTCAGTTACTCCCAAGTCTGTTCCTGTATTCCAAGTCTGTTCCTGTGCCTGTTCAGTTATTCCCAAGTCTGTTCCTGTGCTACAAGTCGGTTCCAGTATATCTGTACTAGCAACTACCTTGGAGGGTACGCTCGAGGGTCACGACCTGGAGGTCTCCTGCAGCTAAGACCAGTACCTCCTTGCGGAGGTTAAAGGCGAAGACGAGAGATCTCTTAGATTCCGCGCCTCGCAGCATACCTAAGCCAAACTTCAAGGTAGTACAGAGGGTCCACATTTTCCATCTGTGACAAAGTGCCAGGCCATGATTGAAACAAGACGATGGAGATCCCTGCTCCACAGAGCTTACAATCTAAATAGGAGGAAGACTTACATAAACAGATAGAAGGGTAACAAGTGTACTAGGATAAAGTGTCAGTTCATTAGGCTATAGGTGCCAGTTAAATAAGAACATAAATAAAAAAAACATAAATAATTAGAATAAATAGTAGCTTAAATACAAAATATAGATATGAAAACAAGTGCTGGTGCTCCAAGAGGTAAGATTTCAATTTAGTTTTGAAGATACTGATGAATGGCTCTTTGTGGGGGTAGAGGGGTATAGAATTCCAAAGATAAGGGGCAGCAAGAGAGAAGGGTTTAAGATGAGAACGGGCAGTCTTAGAGAGGAGTTCCTGAAGAAGTTTGCCTTGTGAAGAGCGGAGTTCATGGCTAGGTATATACAAGCAAACAAGGGAAGATATGTAGGCAGAGATAACAGAGTGAAGTGACTTGAATGTGAAAAATAGGACACTGTACATCAGAGGGGGGTTAAATCTGGCCCTCCAGAAGTCTCGGACCGGCCTGCGGGAGGATATTAAAATGGGGGGCATGGCCTAGTGCCATAGGTGTCAACATGCTAGACACGTCCCCGGCCCTATGAAGCCATTGGGCCATTCATGTGGCCTGATGGCTTAAACGTTTGCCCACCCCTGCTGTAAATAATACATTTATTAACTGGTAGCCAAGGAGCAAACAAGAGTGGGGTGGGAGACTTCTGGGGAGAGAGGGAGATTGTTCTAGCAGCAGAATTTTCAACAGATTGGAGCAGGGAAAGATGGGAAACCAAAAGCCAGTTAGAAGGGCATTGCAATAGTCTAAGCAGGATAAGATGAGGGCATGCATGAGGGTGTTAGCAGTGGCCGGGGAGAGAAATGGACTGATCTTGGCAAAGTTATGAAGGAAAAATTGACGGTTTTTAGCAGTGGTAGCAAATGCAATGTGCTTAGAGAAGTAAAAAGCAGAGTAAAAAATAACTCCAAGACAACATGTAGAAGTAACAGGATTAATGATCACATCATCAGCTGAAATGGAAAATAAGGGAGCAGGACCAGGTTTAGGAGGGAAAATAATTAGTTCAGTTTTATCAGGATTTAGTTTGAGACAGTGCTGGGACATCCAAGAGGAGGTAGCCAGGAGACAGATTTTAGTAATGATTTCAGGTGTTAGCACAGGGACAGATAAATACTGTAAATTTGGGTGTCATCTGCATACAGGTGGTATTTAAGACAAAATGAGCTGATGACATCAGCCGGGGAAAGTGTGTACAGGGAAAACAGGAGGTGACCAAGGCCAGAGCCTTGAGGCACCCCCAAACTAAGTGGAATAGGAGAGGAAGCGTCATTAGCATGGGAGACAAAGAAGGAGTGATCAGAAAGGTAGGAGGTCAGCTTGATTACGGACACTAAGAGCATGGAGAATTTGAGCAAGTAGGGAGTTATCAACAGTATCAAATGAAGAGGATTGTTCCAGGAGGATAAGAATAGAAAAGTGTCCTTTGTCTTTGGCAATCTGGAGATCGTTTGCAAGTTTGCACAGAGCAGACTCGGTAGAGCGCACTGGCTGAAAACCAAACTGCAAAGGGTTCAGGAGATGATGGGCATGAAAATACAGTAGTTAGTAAGGCGGGTGCAGACCAGATGTTCCAGAAGTTTAGAAGCTAAAGAGAGAGACTACAGGGAAGAGTTGAACAGGTGTGTTAGGGCTGGTACAAGAGCAGAAGAGCAGCACTTTAGTAGAAAAGAAGTCATGGAGTCAAGCAAGCAGGTTGTGATAGGAGAGGAAGAAAAGTTGAGAAACTTCAGACTGGGTAGCAGGAAGAAAGGAATTCAGGAACTCGGGGAGATTTAGGTAGAAGTAACTCTGTGTTATCTGGAGAAATAGTTATCTGTTTGTGGATATTATCTGCTTTGCTTTTGAAGAATATCACAAAGTCTTGTGGAGAGTGGTTAATGTATCTGAAGGGGAGGGGCATAGAAGAGTGTTGAATATAGTGAATAGGAGATAGGGATTTGATTTGTTTTGGTTAATGAGAGGGCTGTAATAGGTTTGTTTGGCTAGGGAGTTCAGACATGAAAGCAGAAACCTGTAATGCAGAAAATCTGCAAGTGAACAAGACTTCCTCCACAGACTTTCTGCACTACATGTGCAGGATCTAATAAATCTGGTTTCTGCCAAGGGCAAAGACTGTAAATGTGAGTAGGTTTTGGATGCGGGGGGGGGGGAATGAATCAATAACAGTAGATAGGATAGAGTTATAGGAAGTAGCAAGGGCATAAGGATCAGAGGAGGGGACAAACGTGGAGTGGCTTGAGCACAGGATATAGGAGAGAGCCTTTGGGTCGACAGCATGTGTGTTACGACTAAAGGCTTTAGGGCAGCGGTTCTCAACCTGTGGGTCACAACTCCTTTGGGAGTAGAACGACACTCTCACAGGGGTCGAGAGCATGCTGTGAAGCCGGAAGAAAGCGCAAGTCCATTTATATAAGGGTTCCCGTGTGGTGACGTCGGGCACGAATGTCATCACGTGACGTCAGCACTAGGGGTCGCGGGCTCAACAAAATTGAGAACCGCTGCTTTAGGGGTTAGGGGAGGTGGACGAGGAGAGTGCGAGATAGAAAAGTTGACAAGTCAATGATCAGAAAGAAGGAAAATATAAATATTAAGAGAGAGATTTTAAGTAAAAAACAAAATTACAAAATGGCCATTTTTGTGGGAGCTAGAGTTTGTCCACTGTTGAAGATCAAATGAGGAGGTTAGATGGAGAAGACGTGAAGGCCAAGACAGAGAGGGGTCATCAATATAGCATTTGAAGTCTCCCATAATTAGTGCAGGACTATCATTAGATAGAAAAAAGGAGAGCCAGGACTCAAAGTCTGAGAGAAAGGCAGTGGGTAAGGAGGCAGAGGGCTGCCTGTATTGGAAGAGTGGCAATGTGAGTTAAAGAAGAACTAATGCTTATTTTCTTTAGGGGTGATTCTTAAAGGAGAACTAAAGTATCATACAGTGCTGACCAAAAGCATTGGCACCCCTGCAATTCTGTCAGATAATACTCAATTTCTTCCAGAAAATG
>WMED01009727.1:0-15952 GCA_019650415.1 Pipa parva | reverse complement strand
GATCCTTTCTTACGCAGCGTCGTAAACCAAATTTCGACGTAAGTCGGACCACATGTTCATTCAGTACTGTACCATAATAAAAGTACAGTACTGTACCGCAAACACTTAGGTGAAGGGTGTTATGGCGTGCAGGAGACTTATTTTCCTCGTGAAACCGGGTACAGCGAGGCGTTGTATATTGCGTCGTAACCACGAAACGACGTAACTCGAGACCATTGTAACCTGAGGACTACCTGTATTTACAAAAACGTTTATTTCATTAGCAAAACCTAAATTAGTATTAGTTTTGAGGTGACAGGTGCACTTTAACTTCACATCTGTTCTGCCTGGTTATATAAAGCATAAAGTGCATTTTACACATTTTCCAAAAGCCACCCAAAGAAAGTTTTTTGATAAACTGATGACTTTTCCATGATTTCACAGTAATGAATGGCAGCTTGCAAGAGATCTCCAACATTCCATGCTTTTTCTGCAAGTTTTCTAGAAACCTGAAAAGAATATGGAATGTATCAATAACGAATAAAGACACATGAGGGTAAACACATTCAATTTGCATAAGAGTGAATGCAAATCCTCTTACAGATGCTAGTTTGGTTCCTTCAATTTATTTACTTATGTTTTGGAATGTGAAAAAAATAGATATAACATTTTGTGAGAAACCCCTACAATATAGTGGTTTGTGGTTTAAAAAAGGCAGAGGACTACAGGAAACTCATACGTTTGTTACCGCACCCTAATAGTATACATAGAGATCTAAGTTCAGCTTTATTAATAAAGCAAATTTTTCCTCTTGAGGCATTTTTTTTCTGGTTTTGACTCCACCTTCAACAACAATATTTTTCTTAAAGTTAGAATTCAATCGTTAATACTACATTTTCCTAAATGTCAAAGTAAATTGGATAATTGAAAGCCCCATGTTTATACACACTGTGGGAAAATAGAGTATTGGTTTTCGCAGAGGAAGTGTATTCAACACAAAAGTTACATCTTGTGTGTATATGCCAAGCACAGCATGTAACCCTTTGCATGTTTTAATATGTATAGAGTACTTAATGAACAAAAGCCTTTATATGCAATAACTCTTTTATGGTGCAGCATATTTATCAAAGGGTGGAGCTATTTTAGGCACTTTCACAGCAAATATTTGTTTTTCTATTTTCTAAAAATCAAATGTGTAAACAATCCATAAATACAAAAAAGTACTGATTTTCATTATTTCGATTTAAAATTCATACATTAATGCTAGAATTATTTTTGTAGCTGTGGTACATACTGGCAACTGGTTACTATGTTCTCATAACATTTTGTATGTTATATATAACAGTAAACCTTTGTAGACACTTTTTTTTTTACAGTTTTCTAAGGGTACAAAAGGGTAAAGTATTGCGTTATATATTAATTTTGTGCATGTTGTAGCAGCAGAAATGTTCACAATAAATCAATTCAGACTGTTACTAAATGATTGTTGTGGGGATCATTACTGGTATGTTACTTGCAATATTACTAAGGAACATCATCTGTGTGTCACTATGTGGGCATAGTGTTGAATATCAACTGAAATTCCTTTTGCTATCAATGGCTGATATGGAATTATATTTCACCAGATATTATTGAATATGCGGAATATTTTTACTGCAGTCTTTTCTTTGGTGCAAATATATCACAAAAATGGATAGTTACCCCAAATTTTAATCCTCACTTGCATATCACACAACTCAAATAAAAATAATCTCAGAGTCAGTACTACACCAATACACTTTAACAACCCTTGCTCCCACAACCCCCTAAGTGTCACAGGATTTCCTTTGACAGTTTATTCTTTGCCTGTATTTAAACAAATAAAACTAAATCCATGGTATTAAATTTAATTACTCTAATGTACCTGATTGAAATAAATATTGGCACTCCAAAGACTGTAAAACTTGCTCGTTTGGATTTGAGATGTAATGGAAGTCTTTTTATTGAGCACTCGACTGAACTGAAAGGCTCCAGTGCAATCAGAGGTTAAAGTGAACTTTTAAGGTATCCGGTTAGAGACAGCTTTTTTCTTTCTATGTTCTATTTGTACTCTAATCTATTTCACTGATCTGCATTACACAAAAATGGCTAAAACCACACAGAATACCTACTGATTGACTATAATATTTTGAGTAAATTAGGAGGGAAGCTGATAATAGTGTACTGGAAAAGCACTTATTATTTAGCCTCTGGAACTCCCTCTGCTTAAGTACAAGGACTGCCCATGCAGGCTTATCTCAGTGTGGTATGGATTAATGTCAAATAATGAACAAAATAGCACTTACAATCAATAGCTCTTTTTTGTCACCTTCCACAAAACACAAGTCAGAAATATCAGCCTCTGAGGCAGCAACCCACTGCAGTGTTGTCCTCAGCTGTGACTCAATTATACAAGGTCCCACATCAACATTTCTGATCAGCAAAGTCTTACAAAGTTGCCCTGTGCCTGAAAAAAAAACAAACCTATAGCATTCATGGTTCACAAAATGATTCAGTTGGAGGGCCCTGTCATATTTCATTCATTCAGAGCGGCTCCCAAGTTTAATCTGAATCTCCTTAAGGTCTTACTTTATTTAAAAAAAGAAAGATGCCCATATCCAGGAATTTGTAAGAATTGTTAAATTATTTTTGCTTTTCACAAAACAATCTGAAGTTTTTTTTCTATAGAATAAAAGAGAACGGTTTTACTGTGCTTCTTCATAACAGTAAATAACCATATGGAAGCAAATATATTGTGGCATCAGAAAAGACCAAGTCACTGATTGGACAGCTGAGATGAATTCCAGTCAGAAGAATAAGTGACTCACATGTTGCTAACTGTTCAGAACGAAATTTATTAAAGGCAAAGTGATTCGATTTCAATCGAAATTTTGAAAAATTTTGAAATTTCAAAATTTGTAAAATTGATTGACATTTCAACATTACTAATTTTGAAATTTTGAAAAATTTCGAAATTTGATCGAAAATTTACGACTTTAATACATTTCGCCCAATGAGACTAATTTAATTTAATGTGGAAGCCTGTCAGACTGAAGATGCAAAGTTAGTAGATATTAGATTTAAAAAAATCTGATTTCTTTTTGTCTTCAACAAAGGACTAGTTTACATTCTTCAAGCATTACAATAATTTATTTTAGAAAATAATAAATCATATGCAAGTACTAATTATAACAGAGATATCAAATAGGACTATGGAAACATAACAATAAGGCTGTGTACACGGGTGTTCCGTGAACTGTTTAGCTTCTTGAGCGCCTGACAACAGCATGTTTGATTTTTAATGCTTGACTCCTATGGCTGCATGCACACATAGATGCAACTTTGCCAGGGCAACTCAAGTTTATCATCACACAGCAATGTATCACAGCTATGCCCATGTGTATGAGCCCTAAAAACATTTCCACTTTTAAAATAGATTTTTAATACTAATATTAGTGAAGAGAGCTAGGATTTGACCAATTTAAAGGGGAACTATAGTCAAAATACATCTTTACATATGCAATACAATACCTTAGTGAGAAATGTTTCTCCCCAGTAGTTGTTTCTTGTTACGCAGAATGATTGAGTTTGCATCATCGATAAATTCCTGCACCAGGAAATGTGTGTGTGATGTGTACTGGCCAGTTTTCCATAAAAAGGTACCTTACTTACTAATTAGCACAAGTTATCTTTCCCTCTGTAATCTCCTGTAAACAAGCTTAATTTATGCAGTCAAAAGGTCACCACCCTGCTTAACCAATAGCAGTCAGGCAGCTTTTTCTTCTCGTGTTGCCCGACTTACAGAACAGAAAGAGGAGGGGGAGCGGGGGAAGGAAAATGTCAGCTCTCAGGAAAATTAATTAAGGGAAGCAAACTGCAAGTATTATTTCTTCCCTAAATTTTTTTTTTAATTATTTCTGTCAGCATTTGGCTTTATATGTATGTGTGGTTATATCAGCACTATAGTGCCCTTTTAAATCTTTTAATTTACATTTATATTGTTTCTCAATAACTAAAATGTCAGGACATAAACTAACTATAAAGTTTGGTTAACATCTCTCAAAATCAAATATTTTAACATATTCTTAGACTTCAGCGCTTATTATTAGTTGGAATTAATATAGCTACAATTCATCACAATACAAGTTGTTATACCTTCTGGTGCTGCTTTTGGATCTTCTTTCTCTTCTGCCCCATCACTACATTTCACAAACAAAAAAATATTTGAAAATCTTACATTGACAAGAGAAAGATATCACATGAAAAACTGAAATCTAGATCCCTGATCTGTAAATTAACACATTATGCAAATTGTGTTGTTACTTAAAAACTGTCAAGGTGGTGGAGCAATGCCATGTGTAAAACTAACTTCCAAAGTGCTAGTCAATGTCATGACTACACTGAGTCGGGTAATGTCAGGCTGGATGGTTAATATGAGGAGGAGTTTGCAGCAAATGGCACCAGGACTGAGGGCGTGGAGTCTAAGGTAGATCTGGTATTCTCCTAGAGCCCCCCGCAAGGAGGTTAGGGTTTCGCTGCAGGTCTACCCAGGTCATGACCCCTGAGACTGGACTGAAAGAACACTTTATTATTTAATTACTAAGGTGCAGGGCTGATATAGGCACAGACAATTAGAGAACAAAACCTCAGAAAAACAGAGACAAGCCCCTGGAGCTTAACAATCAAGCTCTATACTCAGGCACTGGTTATAACTGACAGGCACCTTATATAGGGAAGGAGCCTGTCAGCTGATCGCGTGATTCGCTTAATGTGCGCGCCTGTCTTCTGTGCGCACACACGCAGAGAGCGCCAGAGAGGAGCAGTGGCGTTCCTGAGGCCTCGAGGAGACCGACGCAGGAGCGGATGTGAAAGGTAGGTAATCCTTCTTACAGGTAAAATAATTGCTTTATTCTCCCTATTTAGATTGAAGAAAAAATTGCAATAAGAGGGGAACAATAATTATTAATCTAAACAAACACAATAAAATAAATGTCTCTCTCTCCATTTGGTACCCTAAATGACACCCTCAGCACAGCTCCAAACAGTAATCAAATATCTATATACAGGTGCATCTCAATAAAGTAGAATGTCAGCCAAAAGTTTTTTTCAGTAGTTAAATTCAAAAAGTTAAACTCATATATTATATAGTTATTACAAACAGAGTGAACTTCTTCAAGTGTTTATTTATGTTAATCTTGATGATTATGGCTTACCCCAAAAAGTCATTATCTTAGAAAATTAGAATAATTAACCCAAAACACCTACAAAAGCTTCCTAAGCTTTTTAAAAGGTCCCTTAGTCTGGTTCAGTAGGTGACACAATCATGGAGAAGACTGCTGACTTGACAGATGTCTAGAAGGCAATCATTATATACACCATTTGGCTTAGCCGGGATTCAAATGGCCACAAATCTCTTATCTTTTGGTTTTTGTTTTGTTTGGTGTTCACCCTGTGTTCGCACAGGGTGCACATGTATTTTAATTGATTTTAAATTTATATTCACTCTGTTGCTGTGTTATTGAATCAATAAATAATTTGTGTGTGCATTATGTTGGATGCTGTTTCCCTTATTTCTTGTCCATAGATATGCAACATGGGCATCAGACTGGAGAGAAGCTAACAACACAGTATAAATATTCTGTACATAGAATTCTAGCATTTAGCCTGGCATACCACCATTTCATAATTTAATGGAAAATATAATGCAATTCTGCATTGGCTCATTTGTACATTAAATTAACATGGTTTACTTCAGATGTCCCTAACCTTTGCCAAACCGGGGACCAGTTCCCTCCCCTCTATGCAAATTATTGACGACCCAAATTGTGTTTCACAGATGTCATATTTTTCCAAAACACAGATTTCTATGCCACGTAATCCTGTATATGAAACAATACATTTTGGCCGACCTATATAAGTGTTAACATGATGGAGTAATACTGCCTGCTGACTGCAAACATTATTTACATTTTGTGAAATTATTCTTAGTTTTGATTTAATGTAACTTAAAATGAATTAATAATAATTTGTTTATAGGTGTCCTTTAAATAAATACCATTTTAGAAGCTTATGGCTACTACACAACAAAAAATAATAACTGGTCTTTACAATCCATGAGAATCTCTTAAAAAATATCTTATGGTCTGACAAACAAAAAAAAAAATCAATATTTATTAGGTTGTTAAAGGCCCATAGTATTTGTTGGTGATATTGTCTACTTCTTCTATTGCAATTATTAAGAAAGTAATAGATTTTACTGTTTACTATTACCATTCATACCAAATTAACTATATATCAATTTATAAAATAATTTTTATACTCATTATGTGTGAGGGTAAAGAGGATACAACATGGTTGTCAATCAATTTACTTAAGCAAGTCTTCAATTAAATTGCCTGACATTATATTATATATCACCAAGAAATAGTCTTTGCAGCCATATCTCCATTTATGTGACACAAGAGGAACTCTGAAAGACAGGTCACGCAAACACAGAAAATCTACAATAAATTACACAGGCTCTCAAGGCAGTCCTGGGCTCCCTCCATACTACTCATTTAATTTTAGTTTTCAAGACTATGATGACAAATTTGTTTGTTCTAATGTGCAAGGCATTTTTTTTGTATTTAAAGATGTTTATAAAGTCATTTAAGGAGGTCAAAACAGCTTCTCTGAGAGCCTCTGCCTTACCTATGTTAACTATAATTACCATGCAAGTTCACAAGAAATCTGATTTGGCTTAGCAATATTTTAGTTGCATGCACTATTATCCAAGGACTCAGCAGCTAAACCAACCTGTCTGACGGTGGAAATGATAGATTCTCTTCATACATGTCTCCTTCCAAGCCCAGACTGCTCCAGCTACTGCTGTTACCATTACTAACAGAAGACAATATTGCAAGACAACAGCTGAACATTTTAGATTTGTACAAAATGGTCTAATAAAGTCAAAACTATGGATATTTGATCTCATCTGACTCAGTCAAGAATATAGATATTTTCTGTCCTCTGAACAGATACATATACAAATGTCCACCAAATTACTCTCCCCTAAGCAAAGATTAAATTTGGATAAAACTGTTCCAAATCTGCTCTCATTTACTAAACCTTGCATTCCGTCTTCAAGAACAAAGACTTTTTTTGACGGTAGCATCTTTGCGGACATGATCCCAAACAAAATATTGTGGAAAGTAATTTTGTGTTACTCTATTAATCTGTATCCTGCGTAACATAAGGGAGACAATTATTACTTTTGTTGTGATGCCAATATATCTTTGGTAGCTGCAAAAAAACATGAACAAACAAAACTTTTTTTTTACATAGTAACAGTTTATAAGGCTGAAAAAAGACACAAGTCCATCCAGTTCAGCCTATTTACCTGCAATGTTGATTCAGAGGAAGGCAAAAAACCCATGAGGCAAGAGCCAATTATCCTCATCTCACCAACTGTTTTGTAAACAGGAGATGGAATGGAGCTAAATATATTCTGAACATTTTACTTCAGATGCAGTAAATAAACAAGTGGTCTGATTCCATAACTGTATTTGGCATCCTATGTTTGCCAGATCAATCTGAGACAACCTATTTGCACAATATGAAATATCCAGTCTAGTTTCTGGACTCCACAATCGGTCAAACTTACCATGTGATTTCTGGAAAGAGCAAAGGACTACTACAGGATTGACAAATGTTACATGGAAATAATTATGTAAATAGGAGTATGTGTTAAAACTGTTTTAAAATGACAAACATTTGCTATTTTAAACCACTGTTAAGAAGCATGTAAAGTATGTGGGGTGTCTCTAGCGTATAAAGGGTTCTTCCCTTTGCCATAACAGAAATTATATATATTATTTTCAATACATACGTGTACACCTATGGAAAAACCCATTTTTAGTGCTTCTGATCTGTAACTTACAACTGAACCAATCACAGATTAGTGTTTTCTTCATTCTATACTTTATTTACACAATGAAAAGTTTACACAATGTAAATCCCCATTTTATTTTTTCATGACAGCTGAGCAGCCTTATTATTTATATTACCTGTCACTTAGATGAAGAAAACTACTGCTCTCATCTTGATGTTCATCTTCAAAACTTAGATTACACCAGCTGCCAGTACTTTCATCCCCAATGCTGGTGCTTGTCTGCAGGCTAGTGACAGATTCTGCAGACTGGAATCCTTCCTTACCAACAGAGCTAAACCAGATATGTAAAGGTTATCACAAATATAAGTATGATGGAAACAAATAAATTAACAGCATAGAACTCCCATTTCCAAACAAATTCAGCTAATGTGTACTGTATAGCATTCAAAAGAGCCAGTTTGTAATTAAAATATATTTTTCTCTCTCTTTTTTTTTTTTTAAATACATTTTCTGTAATTGTGTTATAATTCTTGCTTCTTCTCTCTCACTGGTATCTCCTGTCTGTCATTTACAAGCACAAAGGGACTCCTTTCTAATTGTGCTGCTCTGGCTCTCTCAATAATAAGCTGCAAAAGTATGGAACTAAATAGGTGAATTCTAACTACTGTTGCCTGCCCGCACATTCCTGATTGAGATTAATGACAGTTTGGGAAGAAAAAGGAAAATGTAGCGATACTCACTCTTATTGGTTCCATGATTACAAAACACTAATGGGCAAAATTTATCAAATGCGGAATTTTTACCTCACGAATGGAATTTCGATCCGATTCTGATCGCACGAATGGAATTTCAATCCGATTCTGATCGCACGAATGGAATTTCGATCCGATTCTGATCGCACGAATGAAATTTCGATCCGATTCTGATCGCACAAATGGAAATTCGATCCGATTCTGATCGCACAAATGGAATTTCGATCAATTCCGATCGCATGAACGGAATTTTGATCGATTTCCGATCGTTCGATTGGAATCTATCAGAATTCCGATTGTGCGATCGGAATTTAACTTTGGGCGATTGTTTCACCTTTAATAAATTTCACCCTAACAGTAAAATTTGTAAAGTACTTGCTTTGAAACACAGATGTATAGACAAACTTTATTTTAGCATACATGCAGAGGAAGAAGAGCTATCACATGCTTTTCTCCTCGATGTCCCAATATGGGAGATTTTATTTTTAAATTATGCTTATGAAACACAATACAAGTTATATTGTAGAAGTAACATACTGTATATAAATATCAGTTAAATTAGTATCAGTAAAATGAATGTGGAAATAAGCTTTTGCATTTGCCGACACTCCATATGGCTGATGTCATAATGGCCATTTTGATCTGTTCCCAAAATGCTCTACACTCCCCTAATATATTTCACCAGTGGATCACAGCATTTTAAGGCTTTAATATATATTAAGCATGGCTTTGTTACATGCTATGGTCACACCTATGGTCATAAGGTACTCTTATAAGCAGAAATTACATTATTTTAATGGAAATGTTGGTGCTGGAGTGCCATGTTTATTGGGTGTCTGTCAGTGATACTTATATACATTGCTCAGAATAGTATCTCTCACTAGTAACAAAACAATATTACCTTTAAGGATGAAGAAGTCTTAATGCTTAATGTCCCTGACTTGGAGGACCTTTTGGTACCACCAAAGGGCAATTGTAATGATCAAGGTGTTTAGAAATAAAGACTAAAAAATTAAGACTACAAGCGGACCTATTGCTTTTATTACAAACTCCAATATTTGTAAGTTAATGCCTACATACTCATTCAGAGAAATAACCAAGTATTGCAAAACCCATTTTTTAAAAATACACCTATCTTTATATAATTGTTCAGCTGTTCTCCCTCTCTCTCTCTGTATATATGTCTGTGTGTATATATATATATATATATATATATATATATATATATATATATATATATATATATATAAAGTTAAGATAGAGTGGTCGTGTTAGTACACAGATTCAAGAAAAGGAGTATAGCAATGCTTGGCGATAACTTTTTTTATTGGACTAAGTATTGCAATACCCATCGTATAAAAAATGGTGATGAGAAAGGCAATGGGAGCTGAAACATTGGTGCGAGTTTTCTAACATAACTTTTTTACGTATTTACATCTTAAAGAAGTGCTGGACCAAAACAGTTTCTTACCTTATGTTAACAACATGCCCAATATTCTTCATAGCAGATATCATTATTTCTGTAGTGAGGCTGTCTGCAAAGCTGACCCCATCTTGTCCAATACCACTATCACCAGCCAAACTTGTATTACTTAGTTCGCGTTCTGCTTTTTCAATAGCAGCACTAACAATTTTTTCAGCAAACATTGTTCTCTTATCATGATCAATATGAATTTTGGGTATATTGTGATAAATACGTTTTTTTTTACACCCATTGTCAGGCCAAGAACACCATTTAATTTTTCTGGAAACATCAGGTTCCGATAGAAAATGGCAAGAATCAGTATCAGCTTGCTGTTCTTTTCCACTACAGACCCTACAAACTGGTCCATTTGAATGTTTGCCATCATGTGGGGGGTTACCATGTTTACCCTTTTTTTGTAAACCTTGAAGCTTTGTTGTCTCCATGCTAAATGCTATGGTGTTATCAACAACTCTGCATGCATACTGTTCAATTGCTTGAATTACACTCTCCTGAAAGCCACAGTCATTTAGACTACCAGTGCTATGACAAAGTTTACTTTTGTGGGAATATGGAAGGACAGTCTTGAAAAGGTCCCCTAGAACCTCATTATTTTTTGATTTTGTATAAAGACAAGAATCAGTCAGGGATTTGGGAAGGGTGGCAGCTGACATTTTTAACTTGCTCTTCACATCACAAGTTATGGTATTTGCAAGAGTTTCTGCAAAACTCAAAAGGCCAGTAAACTCTGGTCTGGCAACATAATTGCCCTTACCAGTAAATTCATTTCTTCTCCTCTGTTTTTCTCGCTTTTGATGTTCTGTCATGCTTAAAAGCCTGAATATTTCTTCTGAGCTATTTACTTCTGAGTTCCTTCTAGGTAGGGTCTTACATTTACATTTAAGTTTTGCTGTTTTAGAAGCTTGTTGTAAGCCAGATTTTATAGCTCTATAAGCTAACCTGCTGGCATACTGGTCAATTATTAACTCACTGTTTCCTCCCTCCATTTTTAGTACACGTATAATGTGGTCAGCATATTCTTCAGTTACACTTTCACAGCTTGGATACTTTGATGTCAATCCTGAAGCAAAACTGTTTTTAGGGAGAGCGAGAGTGGTAGCATCAGCTTCTTTAAATCTCATGTTTGAGTACATAGATCCGCTCTCTTTTGGCCTGCAGTCTCTGTTTCGCTTTCTAAAATGACAGCAACCAGCATCAATATTTAATACTCTCTGTGCATTTTGTCTTACGCTCACAGCTTTCTTGGCATCATTAAGGACTTCTTGTGCAACATCATTAGCAAATCTGCAAAAAGAATCTAATGTTTCCTCTGAAATATTTCTCATATATGCTGGGTAGCCCCATTTATCACTTAAGGTTGGTAAAAGAGACTTATTTTTTACATTCATTATGGGGACTGGTTTGTCATCTAAACAATAAGCAGCTACTTCTGTTGCCACTGACAAGATGTTAGTAGACAGATATTCAGCATATTGAGATGTTTCTTCAGAAATATCATTGTCCTCAGAAAGTTCCTCAGGGTTACCATCACTGCTAGAAGTCTCAACTTCTTCAGAAAGTGACCTCATAACCTTTAGAATAAAATCTTCTTTCTTAATGCTATCTTCCTCAGAGGTAGTCAAATGTGGAGTAGATGGTGGAGTAGCTGGATAAAACTCTTTTGCCAATTGTCCCTTAAGTTTCTTGTTTAGTTTTTTCATGCTCCTCTCAGGACTGATTTCAAAAGGAGCTAAAGGAGTTGGAGGAGGTGTAATAGGCAAAACTATCATATTAGAATCCCGCTGAACAGTTTTGTCTTCAATGATGTCACCACAACTACACATCACAGAAGACAAATTATTTATATGAGATAAACAAGTTTGAAGTCCAAATAATGAGTATAAAGTATCAGTATCCTGAACATTTCCTTTTGAAGTAATGCTGTCTGAATGTATTTTCTTATGCAAAGCATCTGTTTTTTCCTTACATGTACCAATAGTATAGGCAACCCCACCATCAACCTTATGTTCTTGGTAGGATTGTTTAACATTCAAGCAAGAATTCTGAGATGTAACATCTTGGGGCATACTACACCTTGAAACAATATGCTGTTGCCCTACAATTTCTGATGCATTCCTGTGAATTTCACAAGCTTGGGTATCATTTATACCTTTATTATTTGACATAAGTAGTATTTCACTTAGAGGTGAAACTGTGCATCTGCTCTCACCTACTGAATTTTGTAAAATAGACTTTGCCAGGCCTTCTGCAAAATTCTGCTTACATTGTTCTCCATCTGCATGGAAATGATGAGAGGGAACATCCTTTTTATCAAAAAGATCAGCACAGTCTTCCAAAGAACTTGTTACCTTGGATGATGAAATAGCATCATATGCTTCATTTACAACCAAGTCTACCATATTTACAGAATATGATTTCATATCCTCCTTAAGATTTGTAAAATTCAAGTACTGCTTCCCTTGCTGGCTATCAGCATTATGGTTTCCATCTGGTAATAATGCAGTGGAAGATGGTACATGGTTGCTACATTTTAAATTAAAACTATCTACAGCATTTCTATAGATATTGCCAGAGTCTGAACTGTCTGCTACCAAGCAATCATTTTGAATTTGGTGAAAAGTTAAGGCTTTTGCAGCAGCAGGTACTGGGACTGAACTTACAAGGCCGGATGCAAAAAACAAAGCATGCTGTACTGTATAATCTTTTTTAGATTCATGCTTTAATGTCATTGATGATTGTGTCCTTCTTGTCAGATCCGGAAATGTTATGGATGTCTGAGTTGATTGCATCATCCCTCCTGAGCTGACATATTTTAGATTGTCCATGGAAACACTGATTGCTGCTTGAGTGGTAAAGGTGACATTCACTTGAGATAATTCAATAAATGCCTCCTGTATTACAGATTCTGATAAATCCTTAGCATAAGAGCTTACAATACCATCCTCATACTCAAAAGCCTTGCACGGTGCAACTGTTGGGGTGGGTGGATGAGAAAACTGGCATACTTCCATGATCCCCTCAAAAACAAGCTCTTCAGCAAGGTCAGCAGCAAACCGTGTAATAGCGTTAGTAACAATTTGTTTTTTTATATAACGAAGGTCTTGTAAAGCACTTGTAATCACTTCACTCACCATAAGGTTTGCTAAACTGTTAATAGCTCGTTTCTTAATTGAAAAAGCCTGCATCCTTCCAATTTCATAGAAAGCCATTTGAAACACATAAGACGTTAACCTAGCAGCCAACTGGCACAGAGCATTAGTACAAGATGAAACACCCTTTTGTAAATCTTTAAATGCGCTACCTAAACTTTTTTCAACCAGTTCAGTAGCAAATTTCTGAATGCCTGTTTTAATAGGTTTTTGCTTTGATTTGGATTTTCGCTCTGAATCTTTATGAGATTTTCGTTTAACTTTTGTGCCTTTTTCTAGTTCCATTTTAGAATAGTCATGGTTAATGGAAGACGTGGTCTTTTCTACAGAATCAAACATTTCAAAACAAACATGACTTGCATAATCACTGCAAAATTTATAAGACATTTCTGTTCTTGAGGAACACTCTTCATTGTTTTCTAAAAAATCTCCAGGTGTGGCATTAGAAAGAGGGCTAAAAGCTGAGGATCTGATCTGACTGAATAAGTTTCCAGTATCTTCTACAGGTGTCTTTGAAGGACGTGAAGAATCTGGTATTTCACCCATACTATTATATGGAGATTCTGGTTTACGTGGGGTTGGTTTTCTTACATTTGCTGATAACGTGAGACAGTCAAACTTAAACTTCTGAGGATTCATAACAATACATTTTCTCTTTTTAGGTGGACTTTTAAGGACCTTCTTTTGAACAGGTTTAGGATTGTTTTCTGGTGAGGTCTCTAGTTCATCAAACTGATCAAAACTGTCAAAAAATTCACTTAGCTCCGAATCTGAGTCCTCAATACCATCTTTCACAACAGGAATCTTTGGTAAATTAAGTTTTGCTCTCAAACTTTTTTGATATCCTTCTTCATCTAAAAAAATAATAGGACTTGGACTTGAACAATCAGATTCTGAAGACTCAGTAGGAGGAGGTGAGAATACACTTTTGTCCTTGGAAGAAAAGTTAATTTGCTTCCAGGAATCACACACTGACATTGTAACGGTATTTTTAAGAGATGTTAATTCTGGAAGTCCCATGAAATTCATTAAAGTTGAAGATTTTAAGGATGATCTTCGCAGAGAGCTAAATAAGATTTTTGATCCATTACTGTCTACGCAATGGGATGGCTGTGTCTGGGATGCAGCATCACGTTGACTTTTCCTTGTTTCACGTTCTCTTTCTATAAAAAAAAAAAAAGCAATCAAATACAATGCTCATCCCTTTATAAAATAACAACATGTAAAATATAAAATAAGAAGCAAGCAAAACTTGTGGTTTTGTCCAACTGCAAGTCAAGAAGAAATAAAACAGTTGTTTTTTAGAGTATACAAAACAAATAATATAAGTAAATTAACATGCAGTATTTAGATGTACAAGTTACATATGACGGCAAAGATAAAAGAATACTACCTTGTTTTCCATCTGTTGTAATACAATCTTCATCCAGATGTTCAAATGCAGTAACAAAATCATCCTCAATTGAGGAAACAGACTGATTTGTATCATCATCTTCATTCTGTGATGCTTTTGTTAATTCTTGATTCAAGCATGACTGCTCCATTGTATACCTTATGCCTGTCATATATTTGCTCATCAGATTAAATAACAAATCACTTTTTAAGTATGGTGACATAGGCGATGAAATGATACACACTGCTCCTGGAAAACTTCCCTTGAAAACAAAATTAAAAAAGAAATAAAAATGAAAATACTTGACATAGATTTAACTGAAGTTATTTTTTATTAGTTGACTTAAGCTGGACAAACAGAACATAGCCACAATGGACACATACACTGCTAAAATATGGCCAATATCCTAATACCCAATCATCAAAATGAATTAATTACTGATACAGTTAGCAGCAGAGATTTGTCAGCATGTCTGAAAAAAATTTGTCCCCAAACAAAAGTTTGGTACAGATGGTTGTTTGGCTCCATGCGTAGTCAGATTGGCTAAAAAAGCTTCTGGTGTATAATCGGAAAGTCTGACATTTATCATTCAGAATGTGCCTTTGTCAATGCTTCTAAATACTAAGGGAACCTGATTTTTTTTATCTGTAAGGCTTATCACATGACAAGCTGCCCTCTTTATTTTTCCACAGCAACAAAGCCCTCAGGGAAGCATTCCAATAGACTTACATGCAAACCACTGTGGAAAAAAATATCAACTCAGGAAGTTTAATGTGCAAAACCACCTGCAGCATATTTTCGCTAATCTACAGGCAACAATTAGTCTGATGTGATAGAGGCCTAAATAGTAGAGGTGAAAAAAAATGGCAAAAATAAAAAAATATTGAGCAATTATCTCCTGAAATACTTTGGCATGGCCAAGAAGGGGCATTTATTCAGCATTTAAAGAAAGTAAATATGCCAACAGAAAATCAAAACAGAAAAGTTAAAATACCCTAGATCTTATTTTACAAATGGGAAATATACAGGGCATATTTAAATAAGTTAAAAAAAAAAATTCACAATTTTTGTAGCAATGGCATCTTCAAATTACTGGATGCACTTGCAAGTATGTAAACAGCTTTACCACTATTTTTTTGTGAATATCAGGAACTAATGGTCACATAATCCAATATTATTTACAAAAATGTTTATTTCATTAGTAGAACCAAAGTTAGTATTAGAGTTTTGAAGTTACAGGTGCACTTTATGCAGTTTAGAAACATCCAGTACAGAGAATACTTTTACTACAAGCTACTAGTTATAAAA
>WMED01009726.1:0-16153 GCA_019650415.1 Pipa parva | reverse complement strand
GGGGGCGCCTAGGGCGCCAATAGAGCCAGAGCCGGCTCTGCCTAATATATTTATACATTGTTATTAATCTTCTTTTTTCTAGACTAAAGAAGCCCAGTTTTGATGATCTTTCTTGGTACTGTATATTGCCCATTCCTTTTATTACTTCAGTTGCCCACATTTGAACTCGCTCAAGCTGAACCACATCTTTGTTGTGCACTGGTGCTGAAAACTGCACACAATATTCTATGTGCGGTTTGACTTTGTAAAGCTGTATAATTATGTTATCGTCATGTGCATCTATGCCTCTCTTGATGCACCCCACAATCCTATTTGCTTTGGTAGCTGCTGCTTGGCACTGCTTGCTACAGTTAAGTTTGTTTTTCCCAGTGTTTTCCCATTTAGAAAATAATCTAGACATGCATTTTAACCTTCCCATATGGATAACCTTACATTTATCAGTGTTAAACCTCATTTGCCACTTTCCTTCCCGAACCTGCAATGTATCTAGATCCATCAATAATAAAATACTATCCTCCTTTGTATTAACTACTAACAGTAACCCAGTGTTAGTATGTACCATTAATAACCACCCTCTGTTTCCTACCACTGATCCATTTACTAACCCACTTACACACATTTTCCCCCAGTCCAAGCATCGTCATGTAATGTATCAGCCTCTTACGTGGTACAGTAACAAATGCTTTGGAAAAATCAAGGTATATGACATTTAGTGACTCCCCCAGTCCAGTCTATAGCTGACCTCATCATAGAAGCTAATTAGATTTGTTTGGCAGGATCGAACCTTCATAAACCCATGCTGATAAGGAGTTATGCATTTGTTAATGTTAAGATACCCTAGGATAGCACCTCTTAGAAAGCCTTCAAACAGATTATCCACAATAAAGATTAGACTTACAGGTCTATAGTTTTCAGGCTCACACTTTGACCTCTTTTTGAATATAGGGGTATAGTGTATACATTTGCTACACACCAGTCCTTTGAAACAGTCAATGTTATTGTATAATCCATAAATATTCAAAATAATGGTTTGTCTATGACTGTACTTTAAGGGGAACTATAGTCAGATTACATCTTTACACATGCAGTACTATACCTTAGCGAGATGCGTTTCTCACCAGTAGTTGTTTCATGTGAAGCAGAATGATTGAGTAGGCAGCACTGATAAACTCCAGCACCAGGAAATGTATGTGTGTGTGATGTATATTGGCCAGTTTTCCATGAAAAGGTACCCTCCCCCAGATATTTTTGTCCTACTTACTACTTAGCACATGAGCACAAGTCAGCTTTCCCTCTATAATCTCCTGCATTCCAAGCTTAATTTATGAGGCCAAAAGTTCAGCAACCTGCTTAACCAATAGCAGTCAGGCAGCTTTTTCTTCTCGTGCATGAACAGAAAGGAAAGGGGGAGGAAAATATCAGCTTTCAGGAACACTAATTAAGGGAAACAAATAGCAAGTCTTATTTCTTCCCTAAACTGTTTTTTAACTGTTTGTATCAGCAATTGGCTTAGTATAAAGGAGTTTTATATGTATGTGTGCAGTTATATCAGCACTACAGTGTCCCTTTAATTCCTTTAAGACCCTAGCGTGTATATTGTCTGTTAGTATAAATCTAAAAAAAGGTTTAATACTTTGGGGACCAGATTAAAAGATGATGCTTCTTTCTCAGGTTGGGGGGTGTATGTAGAAAGGTAACTAACCAAAGGCCAATGGAAAGGCTTTAGATTTTCTCATGGATGTGTTCAATCTCAAGACAGCTCTGTTAGACGTTTCCCCAAGTTTAAAGAAAATAATGGTAAAATCCACAATGTGGCACAAAAAATGTGCGATTGCCAATACAGGTATTTAAAATCCTGGGGCGAAATTTATTAAAGTTGTAAATTTTTGATCGATTAAATTTCAAAGTTTTGGAAAATTTTGAAATTTGTAATGTTGAAATGCCAATCGATTTTACAAATTTTGAAAAATTTTGAAAAAAATTTTGAAATTTCGATCGATCGAAAATTCAAAATTCGCCTTTATTAAATTTCGCCCCTGATGTGTGCAGAAAACAACTTTATACATGTGTTGATATATTTCTAGCAGGACTGGAGAACAAACAGGTCAATTTTCTGAGCAGAAGAAAAATGAACACATAGTAAATGCAGTTTGGAAAAAAAAAATATTCCAGTCACTAGTGGAGAGAGGGACTCAGGACCATCTGTGCTTGCCATGGCTTTTCCAGCAAATACAAAATGCAAGAAAATTTCCAGATCCTTTCTGCAAGCCAGCAGCCACAATACATGGTATCATCCAACCTTGAAATCAAAAGAGGTTTAGGTTTTTCCTCCAATTCGATGTTATGGTGCCAAAATAAGTAAAGCAAAGGCTATTGCAGCAACTCCAAACTGGTCATGGTTTCCATTGCTATGCAGCGTTAAGGTGTATTTTCCAATAATGTTTCTAATTTTTGCAGGTGGGTTGAGACAGGGTCCAATAGAATTTCCAAAAGCTGAAAGGCTATTACTGAACGTGTGGAAGTTGAAAGGGTGGAGCTGAAAGGACTAAGGGGATTATTGGCTACAGTCCAAATTGTTGCATAAAGGCATGAATTCCCCAGCGAAAGACAGTCGCAATAGACTGCTATTGTCACAGTAAAGACTTCATTATTGGAATATCATCGCGGTCGCAACTTTACTATGGGAATATTGTTGTGGTCACGATTTTAAAATTGTTGTGCTCGCAGATTTGTTATGGGAATCCACTGTTTGAGAATTCTTACTTTAGTCAATAAACCCCTAAGTCTCAGCAAGGAAGTTATTAACTTAATGTTAAGATCAAGGAACAGGTCATCCACATCTCAATATTATAACATTTTGGAAATGTTTGTACTACTCTTGGTAGCAAGAGTAAAATATCCTCTGCAGCAATAATAATGGAATTTCATTATACAGGCTATAATGCAGAGCCAGATGTTTTTTTTAATGCCTTCATGCATGAAGAACCACAAAAAAGATCATAGCTACCATTTTGGGATTATTGTTAGTATTGGATGCACTTATAACCTTTTTCAAATAAATGATTCACTAATCTTCTGTCCAGAGGGAGATATCCTCACTTGTAGCAGGTGGGGGAAAGGTCTTCTCTCACTCAACAACACAGGACAATTATGCAATGAATAAACTCACAAAATTTACCCAATGCCAAATGTGTAGCGCCTGTTAGTCAGATGTCACTGATTGAAAGTCAATTCAAGATCCTGCACTCAAACCACTAAGGTGCCTGCTTCTGCGCCTCTATTTTTTAACACAATCACAACTCCATATTCGATATGGTGGGTGGTAGTGCTGGAAAACAATAAACACACTCTTTGCCCTTTCTGTTTATTGTTTTCCAGCGCTACCACCCACCATATCGAATATGGAGTTGTGATTGTGTCAACACAGGAGCCTAGCTCAATCTTTATTCATTAGTGCTTATTCTGTTAATAGGTCACTACAATCGAAGGCTATATTCCCAGGCCTCAAACATAGTATTTATCTCGAGTGGAATTATATTGCCTTTCTGGTTCTGATGCTTCAATTTCTATCCCAGATGTTAAAAAAAGGAATGAACCCCCAAAAATGTCCAGTGAAGCTACCAAGGGGACAAATGGGATATTTTATTCTGCATGCTCTTCTGCTGCCTTTCACCCTTACCAGATGACTGCACAAGACCCTCATCCATAACCAGAATGGGCTATATCTGTGGTCTAGAACATTCCTAATGTGTTACTGCCATGGCAGTGGTCTTTCTTTTCATCTTCGGGCCTGTGCCTGTACTTCCCTTTCAGCAAGAGAAACTGAACCAGCATGGGCAAGTAGTCTTCACTCATTCTGTTTAGAATTTGTCTGTCCTATTATCTATCTCTCACAGGTCTATGAGAAAGCATGTAAAAAGGCTTATCATCCTTGTATGCAATGGCTTTATCCTTAGAAGCTCAAAAAAGTAGGTAGGAACGCACAACTAATTTATTTAAGAGTGGTGCAAAAGTGTTTGAAGTGGGGCAACACATCACCATTAATACAACAGTCATGTAAAAGAAATGCACACAAACACAAAGAATCCAGTGTATAACCACTTTTCTTTAATGGACCACAGGTGCAAAGTAACGGAGCAACGTTTCAGCTGACAAGGGGAGGTTTCTTCTCCTGAATCGTTGCTCTTGTACCGTGCACCTATGGTCCATTAAAGAAAAGGGGTTATACACTGGATTTTTTGTGCTGGTGTGCAGTTCTACTTATCTTAAGAAGACCTCTTGGAAAGAGAAGTTAGAGAATATAAAAAGAGAAAGAAAGAGCTAACCTTTTAAGATCTACTCTTCAATACATAGTTTTTGACTAAATTTAAGGGATTCCAAGGAATGGAATTTCAAATGCACGAAGAGGTTGTTAAGGTCTCAACTGGTTCTGCATTATTCTCAGCATTTGCTATTGCATGAATTGCAAGTAATTGTGCTTCCATCCTCTAAGGGTTCACTTCCTGGATGCTGTTTGTTCTTTTAGTATATATATATGGAATGGCAATCCCTGATTGTTAATCAGATTCCCTCATTGTGGGACCTTTGAGAACCAAGACACTTGTTTTTAGACCATTGCTCACAGGTTTGAAACTACTATTTCTCTTGCCTACAAGAGATTGACTCTAGCTAGGGCGAAATTTATTAAACTCGGAAAAGCCGTTTGCGCTTTTCCGAGTTTAATAACTCGGGAGAAGGCTTTGAAGTTTCTCGCAGTAAGTATCGAGAGATTTGCCTCGACCGATACATGCTGCAAGAAACTTTTTTTTATTGAATATATCCATGGAAAGGTAGCTGTACTGTATGGCTACCCTTTCCATGAATATATTTCATTAAAAAAAGTTTCTCACGGCAAGTATCGCACGAGGCGTTTCCATGTTTAATACATTTTGCCCTAGGAAATATGAAGATGCAGTATTGTACATTGGAAAAATGATGTAATAGCTTATAACTGTCAGCATAGCTCAGAAAAGACTATATCCTGTACTTTGACTATGAATGTAATAAACACCACAGATGAATGTAATTTTGTCATATATTTATTATGTTGTATAAACTATTTGTTTTTCATACACATATACAAATTATAAGTATGTTCACAATTAGTATGGTAGTGGTAAACCTTGTTATGTACTGGCACTGTCCGGATGAACAGTTCATGATGTAATAGAGTAAAGAACATTTCCATTTAAGTCACAGTATCAGTAGTGTTACTAAATATTAATAATACCAATAAATGTATTACATGTAAGCAAAAGACCAAAATGCAAATTGTGCCTTAATCTTATGGGCAGTTACACAAGTCCATTCTTCCTTTAAGGGAAAACAAAAACTTAGGACGATTTTCAATTTTTCTTTTCAATGAAAGGAAAACTGTAACTTGTCTCTCCCTCTCAGTGGTGATTCTGAAAGGAGGAAGGGGAAATACTTATAGATAGGAATTTTAGGCTGTAACACATAAGAAGCCAATATCTTCTGTTCTTTGCAAGGATGTAATTCTTTTCATTTCCTGTTCCTTTTAGATTTTGGTTTCTTACAGGAGATATATAGATCAGGAGGCAGCGATGAAGCCTAAAACCCTATCGGTAAATATTTCCCCACTTAAAAATCACCCCTAGGAGAAATGAGCTATAAATTCTCCTTTCACTACAAAGTATCAGACATGTTAATATGTGCACAAGCTATTTCTTTTTTACATGCTAAGTGAGAACACTGAAAGCAGCCATTTTCTTTAAAAGCAGCCAATACCTTGTAAAAGATTTGTATTAGTCTTAAAGTGTGAGTGACACCTCACAGCACATTGTATCAAAATGTTGCTCTCCCTGATGAACTTGTTCTGGAGCTATGTTGGTTGGGAGTCGTAATAGTTGACTAAAGCCACTGCGTCTTGGAATTCACATGACCAGTCAGCACAAATCATTCAGAGAATCCCACCATTACAGCTTGACCAGGAAATCCCATTCAAAAGAGATTTCAATAAACCTGTCATTTACGCTGACACATATTCATATGCACTCACTTTCACTAAAGTCTGTTAAGAATACTGAGGAAAACAATGCAAATACCCCCACGTATGCAATATATCTAGGAGGTCTTCATACTGTTTATTTAAAGTAATATAAAAAAATACACCATAAGGGGAAAATGTACTGTTAACTGTCAGAAAATGAGTCAGTTGTGTGGACAAGGATGTAGCCCAGCTTCTCTCTATTAAAAAGATTTATACATTTAAAGTATAAAGACGAGTGAGTGGTCTGTGGCTACTAAACTGCAAAACAGGAATAACTTCAAGTTTTTTTTTTCAGTTAAAGTCTTCCCTATAGTCGCACGATCCTACACTTTCCGCATTTGGAGAACAGAAAGAAAAGGACTATGCAAACCTAGGGCTACCGTGCCCACGTATTCGTAGATTTTCTGTCCACTCCTCTGATAATTCTCTTTACTGCTATAAAGACTATACACTAGAAAAAGTATTCACTCTTACCGTTTGCTGTAACACATTTTCTCCCAAGATAAATAGCAGCAAGCTTTATGTTCAGTCAAAAATACCACATTACACTTATACACAAATACAGTTCTGATGTTAAATAACATTAGTAATAAAAAAAAAAAAAAAAGCAGCATTTGCTCTATTAGGCCTCCATCATACTACAGTTTTGCGCAAGTCTGTAAAATGTGGCAACTTTGGAGAAATCCTACTGTTGCACACCAATAGAGTTGCAAAGGTATGGGACAATTCTACAATTAGTTGAATACGATTTAACATAACTATTTATGAAATTGCATCCTTATAGCTGCATAATATGCAGTAAAAATGCACTCATGGCCTGGGGCAATCCCATTATTTCATTCTATGCAACTAGTTGGACAGTTTCAAACTGAATAACGTTGTTTAAAAAGAGGATAGAGTCTGCATATGGGACTCCGAAACTTATTTACTAATGGTTGGAAAAGTGCAGTTACAAATAGTAACCAGCCAGTACCAGTCAGTAATTTATTTTGATCTCTCAAGTGTAGGTTAAAAAAAAAACACCAAGAAAAGGTACGGTCTTAAATGCATTTATGGCTAATAAAGATTTAACCTGTGCTTCTGAAAAATTCTAAATTGTGTTGAGAATTTATGATATTTCGCCAATTAACTTGAAAAATGGGGCTTTAGGGCACACTTCCCGAATAAAGCACCAAAGAAAACTGAGATATTGGGTGAGGTTTGTTTAACAACATGGCTGCTATCAGCAAATATAAAAACAGGTAGAACTCAATCAAATTGAAAGATAACATTTTTACAAGTGCTGCCATGCTAATCCAAGTGGAAATGTTTATATTTGTGGGGTTACTGGTTGTTTAAAGTTTTTCTGCTACAATCACTTGTTGCTCACTCTCAGTTATCCATCTTGGAGCCCTTAATGGAGAACTAAAAGACATTTTTAATCGTTATATTGTTAATTGTCTTTATTGTGCAAAAACAAGCCCGAAGAATTTTGGGGAATTAAAAAGATGGCTCCCACGTTTACATGTGCCACAACTTTACTCGTGAAGCAAAAGATACTTCTTCGATATAAATATGTAGTTGTTTACATTGCAGAGAAAATCTTGAGTTCTTCTTTAACCATTTCCTCTTGCTCATGGTCAATGTTATCATCCTAATAGAACATGTTTAACTTACTGATTTAGACTTGCTGCGCTAATGCTCTGGAAACAAAGGCATTGGAGAAGTATTTACATTTTGTTCTAGGAGGAATAGAAAACTCTGCCAATGGAAATGCCACATGTAAAGAACCCTCCAATTTGCAGTGTCACTGCAAGGCTGTATCATTAAGTTCTAAATCATTAAAGCAATGTAAGCATAATGAAATGGAATAGCTCAGGGCTCCATTGGGATAACGGATAGAGTGTTGAAGGTAGCTCTATCAGGGTTATTTCAAAATAATAAATATCAGAATAGCTATGAGCTGATTTTCCACTAGATTAGAAAGTGTGCCCAAAAGATTCTAATTTCGGTGATGTAAAAGGACCTCCAGCTCCATAATGAAAAAGAATGTTTGAGTTCAGTACAATGTAGCTGAAGCACCTTGCTCTAGAGCAGTGGTTCTCTAACTGGACCTTAGTTTCTTCTTACGATGAACTCTTGGACCTTATCTATAAGATATTATACAGCTGTAACTTATATTGCCTCCACATTATAAAATACACACTTAGCAGGCACACAGCTCGCATATTATTATAACAAGCTTTCATAGCAGAGTTACACCATTAATAAATGACAGTAGTAGCCTCAAAACTGGGTGACTGTCACATCCCTTACCAAGAATCCGGAAACAATGATTTTTTTTTATCATTCCTTTCATTATCACCAAAAATAATAAATAGACAGTTATTATGAAAGGTCTTTCAAATGTATAGGCCAACAGAATATTACAGAAAATGACATATTAAAAACACCACTTACAACAAAGAATTAAATGCTATTAAATACTATAGATACGGTTCCCTTTTGGACCTAACGTAGCATTGTGTCTCACAGCTTGAGAACCACTGATTTAGAGGCCGTGAAGGTCAATGCCAGAAATAGGAAACTTTCGCCACTCCAGCTTGTGAGAAACTACAACTCAAACCATTGTTAAGAGCTTTCTGCAAAAGCTAGAAATGGGAAGATTGTGTACGCCTGGCTAATGCTAACAAAATAATTAGAAGGTAGATGAAAGTATTTTATACTTATGAAATATATGTTATTTTCTTTTTTTTCTTGTGATTTATAGCTAAGTCTTTGACTTAGCTATAAAATAAAAATATATATATAATAATACATGTTGGCACAATTTTACATATTGACATTTACAAGCTACTTAAAGCTGAGAGTTTGATAATCCCTTTGCATCCACTGAACGAACCATTAATGTGTATCCAGAAAGGGTTATTCTACACTGCTACATCTCCACCCTTTCCAAGAGAAGCACTGGTACAGCATTGTTAGCTGCTCTGATGATGGGGGTAAAATAATCCATGAAGAACACCTTCAATCACCACATTGGCTGCATTATCTGCGGAGAAAAAAAGAACATGGAAGCCCTGTGATCAGCAAATTTAAGTAAAATCATATTATTCATTATATAGGAATATGGGTTGGAAGGACTATAACAATCAGTCTCATCGTGGGTAGTACAGTTTATAGTATGGATTATGTTACTGTGTGGTAGAATAGGCAGTGTTCTCTGCATAGTATAGATTCTGTTGCTGTGCGGTAGAGTAGGGGGTATACCATGCACAGTATGGATTCTGTTGCTGTGCGGTAGAGTAGGGAGTATACCATGCACAGTATGGATTCTGTTGCTATGCGGTAGAGTAGGGAGTATACCATCCACAGTATGGATTCTGTTGCTGTGCGGTAGAGTAGGGGGTATACCATGCACAGTATGGATTCTGTTGCTGTGCGGTAGAGTAGGGGGTATACCATGCTCAGTATGGATTCTGTTGCTTTGCGGTAGAGTAGGGAGTATACCATCCACAGTATGGATTCTGTTGCTGTACGGTAGAGTAGAGGGTATACCATGCACAGTATGGATTCTGTTGCTGTGTGTTATAGAGCACAAAATATTTATGTGAAGATCATATAGTTGATAAGGAGTAAAGATCATAAGTCTACAGCTATTTTCTGTAGCTGAACATTTAGATACTCCATATAAAATAATACCAGTGCTCCAATAATAATGCATAATAAATAACTGCACCACAAAGTAGTGTCTTAATTGTTCATTTGAGTCTGTGGTTGGCTGCAATATTAACGTAAAAAAAATGAATGGAAAAAATAACACTGAGCTCCTCCCAGGCAATAAAGGATGTTATTCATAATGGAAAGGTAGTATTACAAGTCATTTTAAATAGCACGCTCCCTGGTCTATCACAGAAAACTATAAATGTAATGCCACCATGTTTATTTGGGGAATGATATGGGAATGTATTTCCTGGCTGTTTATAGGAATCTACAGCCAATAGAAAACATGTTTTAACCCTTTACTTTAACAATGCATCAACAATGCAGAAGCATCTTGAGGCTGAAGGTTATCACAACGACCTTAACAAATGAACAAATACCCAGCCTTGCTGAAATGGGTGTGCTTTTTCCTGCCTTGCCTGTCATTATGAAGGAGGTAAATATTTTTATTGTTTCTGGTCCTATTTTGAGAAACAATATTAAGAAATATTTAGATTTCCCTTGATCCCAGAATTCAGTTCTGTCAGTGAGCCAGAGCTTTGCCATTTCTCTCTGTACACCTAATTTATCAGCTGAATATGAGTGCTACATGTGTACAAAACAGAACAGTGTTGGCAGAGTTTAGAATTAGTCCTGAGATTACCTTTACATACTATTGGAGCAGGCAGTGTATCAGTATGGTCATTAGGTAAGGAGCACTGGTGTGTAGCACACTTTGGGTTCCAAAGAACATTCCTTTTTAATTACCTCCAAGAGATTGTGATCTTGTTTTTCTGAAAATATGCTTATATACAACAGCCTGATGTGAGCGCTATGAATGTTATTTCCAAGAAATATATGCATTTAATTATTAAAGTGGTATCTAGTTATACACATAATGTATTGTGAAGTCATAACCATTTACAAATATATTTAGGCCTTTTGTGTTTTATAAAATACAATGAGACCATAGCCAGTCAATGCCAGTCCTAACAGAATGGTCTCTAGTCCCTCGCCCATCAATGTGAAAAATATCTAAAAATATTAGATCAAGACCCAGTTATGCCATCTTTCAAGTTATATTCCTGAGTTGTTTATTGTTTTCTGATCGTATTTGCCTGCATCCAATAGAGAGAATGCAAAGCAATAAAACTCAGGAAGAACCACTATGCTATGTGAAGTGTCGAGCACCTTTACTACATGTACTAAGGAGACAGCAGAAAGGCAGCCCTGAACATGACACTGGGTACAGGGTGCCATTAACAGTGGACTTCATCTTCTGTTGGTGGGATGCTGGGAGATGTACTTTAACAACAGTGGGTGGGTTTACCAGGTAAATCTCTGGCGACACGGTGTGTGATAAGGTGGCTGCCATGATTTTAGCATGGATACGATGGGGTTCTTTATTTGAATTAAGTTTTTGTAAGAGAGATTAAATCCTAACTATTCCCAGATATTTTGGGTCACGTGGGCTATAAGGAGTCACAAAGCTCTCCACTGTAAAAGGCTAAAAGCAACAACAACAAAAAAAGGTGACTCTGAGGAATGACAGAAATGATAATGTAGAGCTGGAGAGTCTGGAAGGCCAAAAGCATTGCTGTGGTCTGTGGTGCAGGGTCAGATCAGTAAACAGCGGTTAACAGATGACAGGTTTGATTACCGTTGGCTGTAGGCAAGACGTATGGATCCCTAAGGAACAGCAGCACGGGCTGGTGCGACAGTTTGCTGGAAAGGTCAAAAACACAAGTGTCAGCAGCAAAAATGGTAAACAGAAAATCCAACAAACTAGTTTCAATACAGTGATGAGCTGAGGCTGCAGGGCAAAGTCACATAACTTGCCTCTCAGTGTTTTACTGCTACAAAAAAAAAAAAGAGTATATTCCAGAAAAATAAAACAATCTATTGTCTTCCCCTTCATAGTGAGAATTCCCTGTGTAAAACAATTTATTCAAGTGGGATGCCTGAAGACATTACGCTTTCACAAAAGGTCACAACCCTGTCTTTACAATAATCTAACAAAATGGTGAGATTTTATTCTCTGTTTGCTAAGCAAATTCACAACGCATTTTCATTTTTCAGCAAGACTGTGTTACGCCGCAAATACAATACATATGCACTAAATAACGGATTTCTTTCCTCCAATCACATCTTATATACTTTCCATGACAGAGATATACAGGAAAAACTCTAAGTCTGGAAGTCTCAATAGAAACCCATATTTGGCAGTGGAAATATGCTGATCATGGTGAGACTAATTCAGCCTTTTGCAATCAGTCTTCACAAGGAGAGTAATTGTATATTTGACCCCTTTGAGATATCCCTGTAGATATACAGAGATTTTTTTCTTAAGAACTATAAGGCATCACTAAAACTGTCATTTTAGATTGCAATCATGATGTTAAGCTTTCATTTTTTGATGTACAATCTAAAAATTATGTGCCAAACAATTTCACTAAAGGGTAAGTTCTAGTTTAAAAAAAAAATAGAATTATAGATAAAAAGACATTTTTATAATTCACAGTAATTAAAAAAAATTGTTTTTGGATACTAACATAGATACTTGGTTACTAACATCGTAACCACTACTCTCACTTGTGTCTTTGCATGTATCCATATATAATTCTGTAATAAAAGAGAACTAATGAACCATAACCATAAATTTTAATTGGAGCTAAAGGGTCTGCCAGCCTGAGTTCATATGTTTTAAATCAGCAAAATGTTTTTGGGCTGTAGTGCTGTCTTACAGAAGTATGATAGTATCTCATGGCTGCCATTTTGGATCCTCATTAATATGCTAGTCAACACCAAAACATCATCAACAATAGTTTTTGATTGGTTGGGAAATGTCACATGGTCCATTAAACTGTGACAATCAATGAGGTAAACACACTGATGGTTTTCACACATGCTCTGTAGACACTAGCGCCAACTTTCTGAGCAGGGATTGGAACTAAAATGCTACAAAGGCTGTTATGTACTTGAGAAATAATGCATACAGAAGAAGCATAAATATATCCAACTTAGAGGGGAAAAGAAGGCAATCTTCACTTGCACTGCTGTGGGATTTAAAGAACACCTAGGAAATATCTGTTTTACAATCTTTCAACTCTAGAATAGTTTTGTTTATGTATGGAGTTCACTATTAAGGTCAGGAACTATAATTGATGTGCAATGCAAAGTTCAGTCGGGCAATGCACTAAAACAGGGGTCTGCAACCCATGGCTCTTGAGCCAGATGTGGCTCTTTTGATGGCTGCAACTGGTTCTTTGACTGTAACAAAGGGTGCTCACATGCAAGTACCGCTTGTTAGTCTGCCAGCTAGTCGCTGGCAAGTGCTGTAGAGACAAAGCTCTCTCAGCTCTTCTGGGTTGCTAGCCAATCCGGACCCGCTGACGTCACCACGTTTCTGGGTTGCTAGCCAATCTGGAGCTGCTGACGTCACCGGCTCTGGATTCAAAAGGGCTGAGCAGACCCGCATGTATATGGCTCTCTTAGCCAAAAAGGTTGTCGACCCCTGCACTAAAAGAACTGTATATAGTAGGTTACTTTAAAAATATCTGCTTCCTCTAATAAGCCTGGAGTATCACAGATCTCTGGAAAAATTATATTTTAATATGCTCTCACTCTCAAACTTACATCTGTGCACAAATCATTGTTCTACCTAGGTGTGCAATTGCTTTGGTGCTGTACATTCCATATGGAAGTTCACATATTATCCTTTAATGAAGCGATCCTTAAACACTAACACCAGATGCTGGGTCACCTGTAGGTGCAGGTTAATAGAAAATGCTTTTACCTAAAAATCTGAATCTCACCTGGTTTCTTCAGATTCAAGGTCCTCAATTGAACTGAAAGACATGTTAGTTATTGTTAGTGCATACTGATTTAATGAATAAAAACCGATATTCCTATAGAAAATGTAAAAAATAAGACTATTAATTCATTTTTGGTTCAGAAATATAAACTTTTACACCATTTGCAAAAATCCATATAAAACTGCTTGAAATCTCATCAGCCATCAACTAGGATTTCAACTTTGATCCAGCTCAAGATAAATTCAATGGCCTACAATTGTATAAAGACAAATAATATTTTGTATTTAAATTCTGCCAAACAGTACATGATCTGGTCGTGGTGTATTTTTCAGTTACTAAGTATAGGTCTAACATTGGGTACATATAGCATCCCAGCAATATCATAGACTTTTACCAAAGTGTCCAAAGGTAGGAAGACAAGAGAGATTCTATGGCAAACTGGACACTGATTGAAAAAAGAAAAACAGCTACCGGTACCTCAATAGCAGGAAAATCTTTTACAATTAAAAAAAAATTACAAAAAACACAGCACATACACAGTACTGACTTATGCGGTAAGCAAGATCTAGTCTCATCATGAAACAAACACTGTTATAATTTTTTTTAGAAACTTTTGTTATACTAGAACAAGAATTACAATGTTCACAAGATCAACATGCTGCCCATCAGATGGAAACATACATTTATTTGAAAGGTCCTGAAGTTGTTCAGGTTTATATTTCTTCTACCACTGGTTCTAAACCTCCCCCATCCACTGCTAGCAAAGATTCTCCCTGCAGTCTCACCACTGTGTATGACATCTGGTGTTATCTCTGCCACTGGCTACATATTTAAATGTAAGCAGTTTCTTTGGGTCCTTGAGTAACTGCTAAGTTTGGTCTCCAGATTTAATCCATCTCTCTCAATGGTGCATTTAAATATTGTCTGTATATCCAGAATATGGACCCTTTGAAGTATAGTGTTGTTCATGTGCTTGCATCAGACCACTTTCTTTAGTGTGAATGAGACATTTCCAACAATTCCTTGCTAAAAAAGGATGAAATGCAGAGCATTCCACTTTAATAAATTGATTCATGGACACAAGACATGAACGAATCAGCATGCAGTATCATGTGTCTTATTAATCTGTATACTAATATGCCACTGTTTAGTTACTGAAAAGTTCCCACAGGTTTCCCCTTGATGTGAATGCTTTTTTTTGTCAATCACTGTAATTCAGGGGTGGGCAAACGTTTAAGCCATCGGGCCCCCCATTTTAATATCCTCCCGTGGGCCAGTCTGATACTTCTGGAGGGCCGGATTTGGCCCGCGGGCCGTAGTTTGCCCATCCCTGCTGTAATTCTACAATGGAAAAAGTTATAAAGCAGAAAACATGCAAACGTTGCTTGCAATGCACATTTAAACTGAAGTGACCAGAATATAAATATATATAGAATAATCATCATTAAAAAAAAACACCTTACCCACAGCTTTCTGCTTTTGGTAGTGTAGGCAAATGTCGAACATTTAAGAAATCAAGAAAGATCTTTGGAAGTTCTTCATTTTCAAAAATGATACTCTGAAAACCATAAGAGATAAGTAAATGCATTAAAGGGTATGTAAACTCAGTCTATAAAGAAAGCCCCATTTACCTATTGTCAAGCAATATATCGGTTAAAAAACTCCTGACTCACCTCTTAACTCAGCAGGGCTCAATTTCTCCCTTTATCTGGTTTGTCTCTATGAATGAGTTCCCTACTGTGTGTAACCACGCCCCCCTCCTTTCCCTGACTTTCTCTGTCCACAGCTGACCCCAAAGGCAGTCTAACAGCTCTCATCTGCGCATGTTCAGGGATAGGAACAGTCTTTATATAAGGGAAAGGGATTCTACACTCTTTGAATAGTTCTATGCTGTCACTCAGAGGGAAAGGCTTATTGGCACAATACAGGAAGAGCCTGTACATAGAAGGGCTGGGGGAGCAGGGATGTTTAAACAAGAGGCAAGTAGATACCAATATCATTTTTAGATTTTAATGTTTAAGTTGGCTTTCTATATGAATACATGTCAAATAATAATGATCTATTCAAACTTCTCATACCCTTTAATTAAAACAAGTAAAAACACATAGTTCTTTTTAACACCCCAAGAAATACAAATCATAGAATGTTGTACTGGAACTATGGACACTGGTGGAGAAAGTTATTCCTTACTGTTATTTATCATTAACAGCAGCGTTCTCATTCTGTTGTGTTAATTTTACAATGTTCTTCATTACCACTGTAGGATGCCATTTTATTTTAGTTTTCACCGAAATATAGAATTTGACAGCAGAAAGAAACAAGTGGCTTATCTACTCTACCCATTGTCTAGACCAGACCTGGGCAAACTATGGCCCACGTGCCACATCCGGCCCTCCACTCTCCTAAGACCGGCCTGCGGCAAGCTGTAAAACCAGGGGGCATGGCCAACCGCTGTAGGCATCAGCACGCTAGACCCCCCCCCCCCCCCCAGCCCTCTGAAGCCATCCGGGCCATTCATGCGGCCCGATGGAAAAAATAATTGCCCACCCCTGGGCCCTTATTCACCAATGTGCGAAGTGAGCCGCGATGTGTTCGACTCACTTCGCAC
>WMED01009725.1:0-16153 GCA_019650415.1 Pipa parva | reverse complement strand
TCGTGCCGGGTCACGAAGGATAAGCACAAAAATAACCGGGCCACGAAAAAAAAACTTTGGAAAACACTGATATAGATAATATGGCAGTACAACGAAATTGCTTATTAGTTTACAGAACACAAGAAACTCTCCCTGTTATCTTATTCTTCACCCCTGTTATTCACAGGATAGTACTGTAAAGATAGCTTGTAGTCATAGGGAGAAACCGAAATCACCATTCAGTAGAGTATTCCCTTTTTAAAAGTGGCTTACATAAAGGGGGGAATTCACCATTGAGCGAAGTGAGCTCCAAATCCTTCAGCTCACTTCGCACATGGTGTTATGAGCTCGCTGATGTCCTGCATGCAGAAATCAGCGAGCGCTTTAAAGGGATTCCAGTCTCAGCGAGCCCAAAAGAGTTGCCTCGCCGAGACTGGAATCCCTTTAAAGTGTTCACAGATGTCCGTGTGCAGGACATCAGTGAGCACATAACACCATGTGCGAAGTGATACAAAGGATTCGGAGCTCACTTCGCTCAATGGTGAATTCCCCCCTAAGAGCGAAATTTATTAAAGTCGGTAATTATCGATATCGCGATATTGAAGGTTTTTTCCGATATCACAATATTGTAATTTTTACCGATATCGCGATATCGATACTACTGATATCGGTAAAGCGAATTTTGGCCGCGCCATTGATTTCAATGGCAGAACGGCCGAAATATCATTATTGTGATATTGATATTGGTAAAAATACCGCTAACGCGCAATAGCGGTAATTACCGACTTTAATAAATTTCGCTGTATCTTCCTCAACCCTACAACTTTTAGCACTGAACCCAATGGTATATCTGTTTTTCTTTAAATAACATAAAAGAAAACCGCCTACCTGCCATCATATATTCCAGTTTTTACATGTATTTTTATATAATACTTAGTGCTGTACGCCTTGACATGTTTCATACCTCATTTCTTGTTCTTTCTTGGTGAGGCCACAACCAAACTTCGTGTGTATATCTGAGGAGGATAGCTCTTCTTCCAAAAGCCTTCAAACAAAATAATAAATAAATAAGTATACTTGTTGCACGCATTTTATACTTTTTTTCACACAATTTTACTGGTTATGGTACACTCACCCAATTTTCTGAAATAGTCTCTCAACTGTATTCCAGACATATCGAATTTTTTGGACTTTTATATACCGAATCTGTAATTATGCAAATGAATGTTAATTTGGTTTTTTATTGCATGCCTATAAATTGTCTGCTTGCAAGATAACAGCAGGTTCTACTTTACCAATAACGCATTGTCATAGCTGGTTATTTGGAATTTTATTGGATAAAGGCATTTTCATGTCAGCAGCTATAAAGGAGTTTGCAATCACCAAGAATTTATAGCATAAAAATTCAGCAACGAGCAAAAGTTAATAATGCTACAGAATAATAACAATTAGAATATTAAAAAAGAACGTGAAATAGAACGAAAGAATGCAACCCTTACAAGAGCTCACAAATGAAAGGAGATACAACTGGAAAAGCATAAAATACCACAGAATTAAGCCAGTGTAACAATGGGCTCACCAGTCTGCTACTTAGCTTAGAGGAACCATAGGTCCCACTAGTTTTCTGAAACATTTGACAGCCTTTTTGTAATTTTTACTTATTATTTGTGAGCAAAAACCTTGTGCACATTAGCATTTCTCATTTTCACCAAAAACAGCAGTACTTTTTTTTTTTTTTTTTTTTGGATGATCATATTAGAACTCATATAATATGTAAATATTATATAAATATAATATTTTCATAAATGTGGGCATTTTTATTTGTCATTTGGTGAAACCTGGTATGTTGAGGAATCTGATGCAGAAAGAAATCTATGGCAACAGACACAAGAAGAGCAATTCAATATATTCTCTGTTAATGACTTAAAGGAAACTGATCTAGATTTACAAAGTCTTTTTGTATGACAATTTTTGAACTCCCTCGAGGGTTCCGTATCATTATCATCCCTAGAATAGAAATCCCAAAGTTTTTCAGAAAGTAAGTTGGTGTATAGAAAAGCTGCTCTTTAGATTTGATCATTTTGGTGATTGATTAGTTTGGAAAAAGAATGTACATAAATTACAAAGTGGATTAACCCCTTTAAACTGAGCTCCAGAACAACATTGTAAGACACCAGGAATGTGGAAAACTGGAATAAGGTGACAGTAAGAGAATGAAAAATCAGCAAGACTTGTAGTGGCCCAGAGTAGTCACTACTAAAATGTGCCATGATTTGATATGATTTTTCTATAATGTTTAATGTTATGTAATCTCTCATACCTTGCTCTGAGTTATAGTGTTTCGTAAGCTTATACTGCCATCTACTGGCCATTGTGAATAGCTCATTTACTAAATATTGGCCACAGGAATCTTAAGGAAAGAGAGGCGTCTGGGAACTGGGTTGGGCTTCCTGTGAGAAGGGAGAGGAGTCTGGGAGCTGAGAAGGAAATGAAGGAAGAAGGGATCTCTGCACTTCTCTGAGGTGCATGGCCATGTGGAACCTGTAAACTCTTTTCCACATACTCAATTGTTGGTGATTGTTTCAAACAAGATAGTATAAGCTGCTTTGCAATCAGAGAATAGTCTTGGGAACAATAAGGAGCAGAGTCCAGTGCTATAGACTCAGGCATGCACTGTGGGTAACCCATATAAGAAATAACAAATCATATCAAAACAATAGACAGGCACAGTGATTTGCCACAAAGCAAACTCTCAGTGCTGGGAGGAGAGATTTAACAAAAGACAGGCACAGTGATCTGCCACAAAGCAAACTCTCAGAACAGGGAAGAGAGAACCCCGATAGTAATGGACACATTACATATTTTTGAGACTGTTATTTGGATAAGGCCCAAGGAGTGTATTTCCACAGTTGCAGTTTATTCATGGAGTAAAAGTTACTCATACCCACTGTGTTTGTGTTTTCCTTTGGGAACCTGCACCTTAGCAAAAGGACATTGGTACACATGAACTGGTGTAACCTCGCCACTTCTACCCAGACTAGGAGTGAGACCAGTCATCTTTATTCCCCATTAATTTCTATCCCTTTCTAATTTCTATAATTTGTCTCCCAACCTGTGGATTGCTGGAGCCATTAGGGGGCACCGTGACAGGACAATCCCTGAGGTAACAGGCCCTGCATTCATGATGGAGGTTGCGACAGACTTACTAAAGTTTCAGTTCAGCAAACTGCCAAGAGTTGTTTATAAATTATGAGCCAGCCGAGATGTATTGAATGAAAGACTTTACTCCATCGTGCCACATAAAATAAAGGAAATGTGCTATTTGTGGATATTTTTCAAAATTCGATCGAAATTTCAAAATTCGCCTTTAATAAATTTCGCCCTTAATATTGAAAAAAATTAAGAAAAAAAGAAAACTTTTTCTTTAAAGTTTTGCATTTGTATACAAATTAACCTTGTTGCAATAAAATAAATATTTAAAAAGAAAAGCTTTGTTGTACCATTGATTATTATAGTTGCACCTGGGCACTACTGATTATTTACGTCATGTGGAATGATTCAGGTTTAATAATATGATATATATATCTTTTTTCTAAAAAATTATTTCAGTAAAGTTTTATAGTACATAAATGCCAACATACTGAATATTGGGGTTGATTATAAATTACAAAAATGTAACACCTTTAATGGTGGCATTGCCCAAAGGTTTTTACAGGTATCAAACAAAGCTTTATAAAAAATATAATATAGACTGTGTATATTCCATACGTCTGTGCTATAAGCTACGTCAGCTAAAGATAGCTTTATGTGAAGGTATGCTTCCCATAGCATTTAGTGTTGTTTACAAATTGACAGCAGTGCGGAAACCACATATTTTCATATACTGTAATTTGCCAAGATGTTGGAGGAAGATTAAAATTAATATAAATATATTTATATAGTTGAAAGAGAAAAAAAAATCATATATAATCTTAGTATCCATATAAAGAATGGGTATGACCAACAGAGGTACCATCAGGGGTTGAAGCAGTCACAGGTGTTACAGGGCACAAATCTACAGGGGGCACAGCTATTTTATCATGCTTAAAGCTTCTTCCACAAATTTCATTTCCAGAACCCCCTCTTGTGCTGGTACTTTTTTCACTTTTAGATTTAACAGGGGGTGCAGGGGCAGTGTAGCAGGGGAACTGGGGCCTGGTCTATATTTATCATTGCATAGATGCAAGAAATGAAAATATAAATCTTCATGATTGTAAATCAATGCTAATACTACTTATATTAATTATTAAAGGTTGTGACACATTTTTGCTAGCATTTTAATGGGTTATGTTTTTACCAAAAACTCTATTGTTTTGACTGACAAATGACTTCCTTTCAGTAACATATGCTGTGATGATTTATTCAGTTTAACAATCACACAGTTAGTGTGAAAATCTACAACACATGCAGTAGTGGAAACTGTCGCTATTGGTAGTGAATAAACATAGCGCTTAAAACAACTGTGTGCCCATTTGTAGAAAAATGAAAAGTCTAAAGATATATAAATGTCTGTTGTAATCTTCTTAGCTAAAATTGGTTGGGCAATCTACTACTTCACCACAAAAATAAAAACCATACGGACATTTCACAGAGTTTGTAGGACTTGTTTTGTTTTGTTTAATGCTCTCCAAAATCTTTCAGAGGACACTGTGAAATTTACACAATTAGGGGGGAATTCACTATCTTCCGAAGTGAGGTGCGTAGTGTTCGCCTCACTTCGGAAAGACTGAGATGCGCATGCTGATGTCCTGCGCGTGGACATCAGCATGCACATTAAAGGGATTCCAGTCTAGGCGAGACCAAAAGAGTTGCCTCGCCGAGACGGGAATCCTTTTAATGCGCATGCTGATGTCCACGCGCAGGACATCAGCATGCGCATCTCAGTCTTTCCAAAGTGAGGCGAACACTCCGCACCTCACTTCGGAAGATAGTGAATTCTCCCCTTAATGTGCTTGGCAAACTCGAAAGAAAGAGATAGAGAAAATGACAATACTTACTCTGTCCATTATTAATATTTTGTTAATGATTGAGTTTTTATCAGTTATAATTGGATGGCCTGGTTCCAATCCTGTTGGGTTAACCTCAGTCACCTTCTTTTTTGAATACTGTCTAAGTTCATCCTGGAAAAAAGGACATCAGCAGGACATCAGCAGGACATCAGCAGGACATCAGCAGGACATCAGCAGGACATGAGCGAGCGCATAACACCATGTGTGAAGTGAGCCGAAGGATTCGGAGCTCACTTCGCTCAATGGTGAATTCCCCATACAGTCTTAGGGGGCTATTGGCTAAAGTGTGAATTGTTGCATAAAGCTATGAATTCACCAACTAACGACAGTTGCTATAGACTGTTACTGTAGCAGTTTCTATTTATTTATGAGAGAGAGAGATTATAGGTTATGTCTTTTTCATAAATCTGTCCAACCATGATTATGGTAAATGCATATTAAGATGGAGATTTGAATATTTCATGTCAGCAGAATTCCATTGTTGAGATGTTTAGAACTAAAGATAAACCCAGCCCAGGTTTGAATCATTAAACTCTGTCCTAGATAAACAATGTTTTTAAGAGTTTGATAGAAATTTTTATCCTCTCTGTTAGAAGAATTACCCTTGGCTTTCATACATTTTCTTTATTATGAAATTGAAATCTGAAGCTTCCATCCTGGGTGCTTTGCTTTAAAGAAGCATACAAATAGAAATGAACGGGTTATCTCTTAAAGGGGTGTCATTGTGTACTGGGCAGCTGTAAATGAGTGCTAAATTGTATGAAATAAATAGATACCGTATTGCCGGTGACCTTTCATTTCTATGAATTTAATGATGTGAATGAATAAAAAATATATGATTTCATTAACTGCCTGGAATGCTGGATAAACAACCAATTCATAATTCAGTTTCTACCTAATAAATCATTATCCTAAAAAAATTAGAAAAAATGAAGAAGTTGCAAATTGTATTGTTTTATTTTATTTTTCATAGGAAATCATATAATTGTATATCTACAGCAATTAGAATTCCAGATTTTGGCAACATGCCTCTTTTCAAACTGGCTACACACACACAGCGGGTGCAAAACCTGTTCAATATGTTATTAATTGGCAGAGGAGGTACAAGGTCCAGAGAAATGTGAATTTCCAATCACTCCGTTTTATCTGATCCTAATTCTTTCCCTGAAACTGGCCGCCAATGAACCTAGTCATGGCACTATGCATATCAGATCTGTAGCTTTCTAAATGCTCTTAAATATTGCACATAAACTGTTAGACATGGATCTACAGTGTAATGGAAAAAGAATCCATGAGAATTCCATTGCATATTCCTCCCTTGTTACCTGGGTCTCTATATTCACAAACATGGCCTAGATCAAGTCTTGTTTCTAAAATCCTAATAATAGCTATCACTTCCCAAGATCACCAAGGGAAAACATTAATGCATTTGGTGGAGCAGGCCACAAATGGAGCACTGTAGCATGAGGCATTTAAACAGTGGGATTGCCTTGGGCACATCTACCAAACTTGTCAGCATTTCTAGCCTAAAAATGTAAAGACTTCAGTTGACTTTACTGTTTGTGATCCAGCATTTTTCAAAGTTATAAGCCTTACCCCATCTAACTCATTAACTTTAATACATTACATTAAAATACATCTTATGAACATTTTGCTTGATATTATTTAAAATTGATACTTACAGTTGTTCTTAGTAGTACAGTGTCAGCTTCTTCTAAGTTGCATGGAACACACTGACACCAAACATCCAACTCTGGCTTCCAATAAAACAGGATTCGAAGAAATCCAAGTGAACAGATATAACCAATAATGGTAATAACCTGGCGCCACCTAATGGATTTGTATCCAAATAACTCCTGTTAAATTGTAGAAGGAAAAATTAATGTAGATTAGAGATTTAAATTAACCTTTAATAGAGATGTTTACAATTGAGCTCCTTACTATGGCAACTGAAAAACAATAACTTTGTCAACTCAAAAAAAAAACCAAAAAAAAAAAAACCCCAAAACTTTATTTAGTTCACTGAACATCACATTAATGGCCTGCCAATTGGCACTACCCTAAGCACATCCTTTGTTGCAATATCCTCACCTCAAATCCTAGTCACCCACCTCCTTTCCTATACTATGAAACCCTCTTTTACATACTGTAATGCACCTCAATTCTGCATTATTGTCAGGCTGCTATAAGCTTCCATGGGGGAATTCTAACCCAGGGCAGTGTTTCAGCAACATTTACATATTACTAAAGTTATTGCAATCTATTTTTGTTGTATAAATAAAAGCTGCTTATTTTTTAATCAAATGCTGTGCTTGTTGCCCGGAAAAATTATACAACTAGACCCTCTGGGCTACTGTGCGTGTTTGGGCAACTAATCCATGAGAGCACCCAAGGAATTCAGGAAGTAATAGCTAGAAATGGAAGAAATATACTGACACTAGTGAATAAATATATATTTTCTATGGGATGACTATTGCAATAACAATAATTAATTTTAACCTTTATTTCACCTAAACATACAAGCAAAAAAGACAAGCAGCTAGCAAACAAACATGTCCAAAAGCCTAACCAGTTAGGAAAAATCAATCAGCCAAAAAAAGATACATTTAAAACCTAAGGGACCAGCAAGGATGCCTCTTCTTCCAGCTGTGCAGTGATGAAGCAGAGTGACCAGATTTTTACAGCTTATGGGCCTGTTTGCTGCAGCAACTGCTGTGTCCGCTTTAGATTATTTCTCCCCCTTGATTATGTGGTAGCTGAACTGCCAACTTCATTTAATGGGAGGATTAATTGCAAACTCCACCCCATAGCTGGGGGCAGGGATTAGTACTCTGGAGAGAACTAGTAATTGCCCCCTTTCTCTACCCCAACATTCTTTCTGGGATAGGGTGGTGGCCTAAAATAAATCTAAGAAAGAGGGACCCAATTCCTAGATAAGGGCCCCCAACCACTTGTCTTTAATTGGGGGCTCTAAATGCTCATTTTCATTGCACACCTTTACTAAGAAATCCCAATCCATACTTGCATATGGGATAAGGGGTTTGAGGCAGTCCCTTTACCCCATCAGTATTGGGATAAGGGTCCTTTAGTGTGCCCTACAACTTCTAAAATAAAAATATAGTTTCCCTTTAGTTTTTGTTACATCTTCTGACCCACAAGTCCTGAATGAACCTGTGTTGTCTGCAATGTCCTTCAATCCTCCATCTTTTTGCATCATTTGTCATAGTCCAAAGGGACTTGATCCATTGAAGCTGGACCACTGCCATTCACCCCTATAAATAAAAAGAAAAACCCCTAAACTCTTCAGCAGAAGATGCCCTTCCCCATTGCTGGAAATGCTATAACTTACATAGACACAGATCCAATGTAACAGGAACTATTCCATCTTCCAGCAAATGAAAACCAAATAGACCACAGCAGATAAAGAAAGAAGACAAAGTCTCTCAATTGGACTATGTTGTTGGTAAAAGAGAAGAAAGGGCTTCACAGACAACATGGGCCTATTGAGGACTACTTAGTGAGTCAGAAGAGAAGAAAAGTAAAAAGAAATATATATATATACTGTATATTGTGCCTGTTTCTCAGTCTCACTATCATACCTTTATACAGTATTATGGATAATTCTGCATTTATTTATGCCTACTCTTAAACTGCGAGTTTCTTTGTACCAGGGAATTCCACCATCAACCCCTCTCATGACAAGTATATTTAGGACTGCTCCAATAGTCTGTCATTTCAGCACAATATTTTCTTGCCTGTACTTAGTATTGCTTTTAAACTGATGAAGGGAGGGCAGACCTCTCGAAAGCTGGTCTAACTAAACTGACTTAGCCCAATAAAAAAGGTATCACTGAATATTGCAATACTCATCTTTTTTTAAATCTGTGGACTAGCACAACCACCCTACCCTAATAGTTATATATACATACACACACACACATTACACATTAAAAAAACACACACAAAAATATATGCATACACATACATATTTTTTCTCATCTAAAAAACCATTACTCTAAAGGCAAAATTTGCAGGCAAGTAGTGTGTAGGGAGTCCTTTGATGGGGTAGAATTTATTTTAGGAACCCTACCCCAGATTAAATTAGGGGGTGGGGGCCCTTTTGGTAGGGACCTGGTAGCAATATTTTATTCATATTAAGCTCCTTGCAATTTAAGGAAAAGGGGACTGGTCTCCTCCAGGACACTGATCCCAGTCTCCTCTGGCTAAGGAAAGGGGAGTCAAAATGGATGGGAAGATAATCTCTCTATACCTTTTTGGGTGATTATGGTAGGGAGAGAAGGGGGTAAGCCTGGTTGTTTCTATACTGCATTACAACACCCCTGCACAGTGGAGAGAAAGTTAGCTTTTGTTTTTATCTTCCTTGCTTCTTTTATATGTGTTTCATTACTGGTCATTCATGACCAGGCAATTTACAGATAGAGATCAGGGCAATCAAGGGTTTTTCTTGAGGTGGGGAGGGGGTTAAGCTGTAACTTTTTTTTATTTCTTTTAGAAATTCACTACTGGATTATAGGCTGTTTTAATCATTAAAGCATTATAGTATTTTAGCCAGTCTCTATTAAAATAAACTAGCATTTTAGATTAGTATAAGTAAAAGCTGTCATAAAGTTAAGTTTTTTTGGCTAACAAACATTGCTAAAACCTTCTGTAGGAAATGGAAGTGGTTATACTCCTTTTCCTACCAATAGTATATACATATTATGGGTGAAATTTATTAAACTAGGAAAGACCGCTCTGGGTCATTCTGAGTTTACTGAGAGAAATCTCACATTGTTCTCACAAGATTTCTTCGAGATCGAGTTTTTCAATCCTGATTTTTCAAAATTTTTGATGGAAAAGTAGCCATGCTACTAATGTAAAGTATGGCTACCTTTCCATTGAGAAATCGAGATAAAAAAACTCGATCTTAAAAAATCTTGCAAGAACAATGTGAGATTTCTCTCAGTAAACTCAGGAAGACCCAGGGGGGTAATTCAGGATAGTACGAAGTCCTCATCTCACTTCGCACTATCCTGAATTACCCCCCCAGAGCAGTCTTTCTGAGTTTAATAAATTTCGCCATAGAGCGTTTAGTGTGTATCTTTAGAAGCAAAAATTAATAGAAGACACTTTCTTATTTTTGGGGAAACACGGCATGTATTAATATAGAAGTAATGTGATTCCTGTTGCTATAGGTGGGAGGCAGGTTCCCCAGTCTATAAATAGAAGTGTTCAGGAAGCATTCTGGGTCTTTAGTTCCATGCCCTGCTCCAGGCTGGTCTATAGCCACAGGGCCTTCCCCAGGGGGTGAAGGATCCCTGTAAAAGATAAAGGAAGTTCCCTCTACCAGAAAAGGGTAGTGATTACTCCTAGAATTTCAGCAAAGCGTCTCAAAAGGAGTAAAAGGGCCTTAGGGGATATCCTATAAGACTGGGGGTGCCTGGACACCCTGGGCTGAAAAAGTCCCAGGCATTGTCAGACCTGAGAACAGTAAGTTTAACTCTATGTTTATGTCCAGAGATTGGAATTCCCACACTAAGGAGTGAAAGCAGCTCTTAGATCCCATCAGAGGGGGTAACTATATACTGAATGTATATATATTCTAAGTCTATCTAATGCTCTCTTCTTAGTGGGTTGTGGTCCTCAGTTCCAGGCCTGGGTACAGTGTGGAACTTATCTATAGGCTCTCCATCGGGCAGGGTGGAGATTACCTACAGGCAGTCTAGAGTGTCTGACCCTGAGAGACAAATATTAAGGAAAATCCAGTATACTCAAGGGATGGTAACTATACTTCAATGTACCTGTATAAGAGATGAATGTATGGAATATGGCTCTACTTAAAGAAATGTGCTAAGATCTATTGATGGACATATATATAAATAAACAGTTCCTGTTGTGTGAAAGAATCTTTATTTGAAGCAAGAGATGCAGGCACTACTCCTAATGTAAATGGGGCCAACTCTCCTGAGATGACTGAGTGAGCTGTGGGTGTGTTTCCTTGAATGGAGGCGTGTAATAGCTACAGAAGTTAAAAATAGCATTACACTTCATTTAACATTCAGTTTTCTTTTCAATCATTTAAAATGTAAAAAAAAAAAAATGAAAACTGATACTTTTTAGTTGAAAAGAAATGAATTCCTACTTTTATCATTAAAGAATAAAGTATTTACTCAGTGGAACTTTCAGAACAAAAATACCAAAAAAAAAAAAAAGAACCTGTTATGTAATGTTGTCCTTTCTATTCTAAATCAGATTAAGGATTTTTGGCAAGGCTTGGTTTCTTTTCATGCAGAAATTACCCTACAATCAGGCTTCTGTAACATAGAAGATTTCTTCTTTGTTTTGTGGGTTTAGTCCATTTTGCCCCAATAAAAAATTGCAAATTTGTAAACTTATTAGAAATAGGAGAAAGTTTAGTGGTCGATCATCCTTTGTTTGCTTAAATAAATCATCATTTTCTTATATATTTCAGTTAATTACAATTTTTATTTTTAATTATTATTTTAAAGAGGAAAGGGGAAAAAAGGAACACTTTCTCTTTCTTCCTTTGGAAATTTTGTACTGATTCATTTATTCATTCCTTTACTTTGAACAACTTTCAGAACTACTTAAAAATTTTAATTATTCAAATGATATTAATTTACTCCCATCTCTACTATAATGGATTAAATTTATTAGAATTGATTTTTTTAAATTTTATTTAGCATACTGTGTAGTTTTTGTCCTGGAATGATTATAAACCAGAGGATAAAGCTACTTTTTAAAATTACATTTTGAGGGTAATTCAGCATAGTGCAAAGTTACCTCCGGATCCTTCGCATCACTTCGGAGAGGTTGTTATGCGCACATCAGCGAATGCTTTAAAGGTATTCCAGTCTCAGAGAGACCAATCAAGAGGCCTCACGAGACTGGGATCCCTTTAAAGCATTCGCCGTTGTGCGTGTGTAGGACATCAGCGAGCGCATAAAAGACTCTGCGAAGTGATGCGAAGGATCCGGAGGTAACTTCGCACTATGCTGAATTACCCCCAATTTGTCTTTGCAGAGGTCTATATTATTTAATTTCTAAGCTCATCAAAATGAAAAATGATTTTCTGATACAACTCTATACCCCGCCACAAAACTATAATGTTACCTGTCTGTTATAAATCTGTTATAAACCTAGCATGTATCTAAGTGACACGTGACTGTTATATTAGTAAATAAAGAACTGGAAAAACATCCTCTATGCCAGTTTTATAAATATACTAGCTTTCCATAATTCATTAAAAATGAATATAACAATAACAAACACTATACTATAATACATTTATATTGTTTATGAAGGATAATGTGCCTTTAAATGAACTTTTGGAAGGAATTGAGTGATTTGATTTATTCTAAAAAGGTTGTACAAATACTGTACCTTACTACTAACATTCCTATGCAGCGCTGGTCATGTTTGAAGTTGAATTGCTAATTCATAATACCTTGTGTTATTCATCTCTTTGTTTTATAAATTTGAGTTATGTGAAGTTCCAGAGAATCCAATGATAATTTTTTTTTACTTAACAGATTTAAATAGCTGCAGCTGAGCAAAGAGTAAAGAAAAAATCCACATAAATCAGGAATGCACCTAGAACAATTATTGCAAATAATATCTCTACAAATACCATGTAAGGATAACTTGCCATATCAATCCAAATGGGTTTGTTTCATCTCATTTGTTTTTAAATGGTTTATTACCTTTAAAAAAAAAAGCTAACTCACCATTTCATTTTCTTCTCCTGGGTTAAGCAAGGCATAGTTTTCTGTCATTTTCTTTTAATCACAATGTGTGCTTCTACCTTGAACAGGAGCCTGAAAGAAGAATGTGGCCAAACTTTATAATCCCCGCTAATCCGCAGTTTCATTTTTACTCAGCTCCTTACACAAATGCTGCATTGTATACAAGCACAACCTCTTCATTTGCTTAGAGTGTCTGATTGGCAGACCATTGCCTGATTTTTCCATATGGCATTATGGGCAGTGTGCATAGTTTCTGTGATTGGCATGTGCATCTTCTTCAAGAATATACAGTATATATGTACCTATTGATAAATGTATAAACTGAATGACTTGAACAAAACACAAAGTTTACAAAAGTATTCAATACAGTGAATTAAATTTCAAAATCATATTTGTAACATTTTAGAGCATTGATTTACTCCACCATTTTATAAATACTCTCCATAACTACTTGCCTTTATATCAATGTAACTGTTATACTGCTGTTTAGAAGTAAAGTAATGTACATTAGGAATACAGGAACTAAAGCTAATCAAATACTGACTACTTTTTTTTTGAGCAAACAGAAGATGTAAGAATTCTGAACAAAATAATAAATAACAACTCAGTGTGATTACTGTTGATGCTTTTAGCACTCAGCTAAGACAACTCCCCATGCTTCCTAAAAAAAAAGTCTGTTAAGTGGACCTGGCAGGTCCACTTTAATATCCTGGTAGAGCAGCAAATCACTTCTTCTGTTTAGAGGGAGTGCAGTGTTTCACTGCTGTGTGGAACTTTGCGCACAGACACAAACATATGAATGTAGAAATGGAGAGTGGAGTTTCTGTGCTAAGTAATTATAACTAATGCTACAGAGCATCGTTCATCACCATCAGAATATCATGTAGAATCTAAAAGAAATATTAAGTAGCTGGAGCCATGAATTATGTATGGCAAGTTAACATGACACAGGGATCCAGGGATGACCTGAAACATGTTCTTATTTATTAAATTTGAATTTTGGCAATTTTGTAAAGGCTGATAAAACATTTGTTACATGAATAATACATGATAATAGAAAATTCTAAGTTTTTACACATGTAAATATCAAAGCAAAACAGTGTCAATGAAAATAACGTTTGTTGTAGACTACACAAAATAATGGGTTGATAGCCAAGTAGTTACAGCGATACGTTTATATGATTGGAATTTTCTAGAAACTTTATGTACGGGAGCCAAAGTGTTATAAGAGTTTTGTGCTAGGTCAGTGGTCGGCAAAATGTTTCTCGCAAGCCACTTATGGCTCTTTAGCCGCCTTGTTATGGCTCGGAGCGCACCTCTGAAGCCCTGCCCATGATCTCAGATGCCTCTTCTGATTGGCTGTCAGCAGGTCATGTGGTCGGGAGAGTGAGCTCCACCCTCTTGTCGCCGCTGTCCATAGCCTTAATCAAGTTTACCGTGTCAATTTACGTAGGAGGGTACACAAGGTTTTGTCCCTGCCCAGATGAAGCGAGAGATTCAGTGTTTATGCTTGTTTCTCTGGAAAATATATTGGTGAATTTCTAAAGAAATATAAAAAATCTGGGAAGGATTTATAATTGAATGATAATCTTATAATAAATTTATAGAAAGGGTGTCTACTGAGGCATAAGTGCTAAAGGGGTAATTTGGAGTAACATGGATTTTGGAAGCGATTTTTTTTCTTTTTTTTTTTCTTTCTATAAACAAAAACACAACAAATTTAAACTAAAGTAATTTGATTTTTTGCATGCATTTCACCCAAAATAAAGAGCAAGCAAAAAGGGATTACAAATGCCATATTTGTTTAACAGAACAGCTGCAATTTAAAGGGTTAAATGCGCACAAGGACCTACACTGATACTCAGCCCCCACCCCTCATACCCCCCCCCCCCGTATGTATACATATTCATCTTGGTTGTGCTATATGTGTTTTGTTTTTTTTATTCAGCATTAAAGGAGCAGTAACAAAAAAAATTTGTATTTGGATTGGCGTGGCAGTTAATTACAGTAAGTATCTGTTTTTGCTTAGATTGGACACTTATAAGTAATTGTCCCAGTTATTTTGGTATATTGTACTGATTAACCTCATACTTGTTTACATAAGTGTTCCTCCTATTTAGATTGTAAGCTCCATGTGAACTAAAATAACGTTCTAGTAATAGAACGGCTTTAGGGCTTAATGAACAAAATGTGAATGTGCCTGTCGAATTTAGTTTGCATCGATATGTAATGCAACGCAGGGAAAGTTACAAATTTGCTTTTCCTTATTGACTAAGTGTCAGAAAGGCTTTGTAAACAAGCGGACAGCAGAAGAATGGGTAGTGAAGCGTAGTCATTTGATTAGTAACAGGATGCTCAGTGATGAAAATTCAGCCAAGCAAAGGGAAGTGATGTCATATTCTCATGTATGTGTAGAAAGGGGAATCTATTAATATAACTATTTTTATTAGTTCATTATTAAAATTATTATTAATAGGCATGACTGAATATAAGGAAGGGCATTGTCACCTTATTAAAGTCACATCTATTACAAGTGATTTTTACATTATTTCTTATGTGACAGCATTACTAATTAATGTTGCTATTCGAACGCTATATTTCTTTTAATATTTGAATGATTAGTTGCCTTAGAAATGGAAATAGATCTCCAGCACTGCTTGATAATGTTAAAATATCTTTATTGTAGCCATATTGGCAAGAAGTTAAAAAAGCATAAAAACAGCTACCGCCTACGCGTTTCGAGCGTGGCTCTTAGTCATGGCTCAACTGTACCTTAAAATGCACACACTTATATAGCGTAAATACCTTGTTCTTGGCCTGTCAGCGTTTGCCAGTGTGCAATGAGCATGTGCGTGACGTCACATGCCGCATCACTATGTGGGCGTGCATAATTAATGGTTGTAACTAGTGCATCTGCCAATACAATGAATGCCGGTGCGGAGTGCGCATGTGCGCAACGTCACATATCGCCTCATACCGTATAATGATATGGGCGTGCATAATTAATCATAAAATTTGGTCTTATGTTTTTCTGGTGTGGTGAGCGCATGTGCGCAAAATCACCCTACCTAACATGTCAGGAATACATAATCAATCACAGCACATCATCCCAAAATGTAAAGGCATGAAAAAGAGTGAAAAGAGTGCTTCCCCACCGCACAACAGCCCCCAAAACCCACAGCAGAACACCCACATCTGGCAAACACTGACAAGACTCATCACAAAAAACCAACATGGCTCACTTGTTATGAGTAAATGTTAAACAAAACATTAAATAAATGAAAACATTAAATAAAGGAAAAAATGAAAAATGTCTAAACATTATCCTCATATTAACCTCATATTAAATTACTATTAAAG
>WMED01009724.1:1148-16154 GCA_019650415.1 Pipa parva | reverse complement strand
TCACTTCGCACATTGGTGAATTAAGGGCCTCCGTCTGTTTTTATGTTTACTGATAGCAGCCATATTGTTAAACAGACTGCACCCAGTCTCATTGTTTTATGGAATCAGTCACATGTTAAGTGATTATCAAAGTATTCTAGGGTGTTTTGAGAGAATTATTTCAGGGAAATTAGAGGCAGCGTCTGAAGTGCAGGGGCCCACCAAAAAATAAGAGATCAGGGGCCCAATAGAAAACACAAGATTGGGAGGCCATCAGTAAATCAGAGATCAAGGGCCTACCACGAAACAAGATATCAGGGACCCACCAGGAAACAAGAGATCAGGAAGCCACTGGGAAACAAGAGATCAGGAGCCCGCCGGGAAACAGCATTTTACAGATTTCTGTAAAATGTACCCCTCTTGACTACCTGCTCCTGTATGCATGCTTCTAGAGCAGCGGTTCTCAACCTGGGGGTCGAGTGGATTCCCATAACAATTTTAAAGTTGCAACAATATTCCCATAAGTAAGTCGCAGCTGCAAGAGTAGCATTCTAACTTATTATTGGGGTTGCAAAATCACAGGGAATTGTACTAAAAAGTGTCGCAGCAATAAAAAGGTTGAGAACCACTACAACAGGAGTTGACAAACTTTGAAGAGGAGAGAGCCATTTTGCTCCCTCCTCCACCAGCAAAATTTTTTTTTGAGAGGCAAAGGGAGAGGAGTGCACACTCCTGATCACATGACCTGTCAACGTCCAATCAAAAGAAGCATCGGAGATCATGAGCAGGGCTAGGGGGATGCGCTCCAAGCCACAACAAGGCAGCTGAAAAGCAGCATGTGGTTCGCAAGCCATACTTTACTGACCCTTGGTCTAGAAACATCCATTTGGTTCTCCCTCTGATATAGTTCTGCTAAAGCTTAGTAATCTCCTTTATGAGTTGGCCTTGGGTAGTTGGTGATTTGTTGGTTTAGGAATATATGCTTGAAATGTGGCTTTAGACTGTTTACAGGAAATGTACATAATCTCCTCCATTTATCCCAAAAAATCCAAGCTACTTATGCCTGTGGGATTTCACAGTAGGGAAGCTGGCTTGGCATGCAGATGCAATCAAACAGAAATGTGTTTTATAGTCTCTATAAGCAGAAGCACTCAGGCCTCGTACCTGTTTTTAATTACTGGAAGCAGTATTGCAGTAGGGCATAAACTTTAGGTCATTTTATAGGTGTATTCCAGAAACACCCTCGGCAGTGAATAAGCTTTAGATCATATTTTAGGTGCATTCCAAGAATACTCCCAGTGGTTCATAATACTTACATCATATTATAGGTGAATGCCACGAATACTTCTAGTGGTAGATATGGTTTAGATCATGCTATAGATGAGTAATACCATTAGTGGTGCATATAGTGTAGATCTGCTCTGATATAATCGCTGCATGGGTAGAGATCAGACCGATTCCCCACCATGAAGTAGATGCTTAAGACCTAGTCTGAGTGGAGTTGGTGCCTGGCCAGTACGACTAAATAGTACTGCTTTAATGAACCAACTGTTGCCAAAATGATGTGGGTTTTCCCCAAAAATTGAAGAAGAAGCCAATGATGCATCACTACCAAAGTGGTATGTATGCTGAGCATGTCTTGGTGAACCGTAGGATGTAGGAACACAGGAATAATATCTGTGATTACAAACGTGACATAAACCACTGCCAGGAGGAAGGAACTAGTTATGCCAAAGGAATCTGGATGGATCATATAATGGTGGCGGGGGATTTAAAACCCTGGGGTAATAATGACTGCATGAGTGCAAACTTGCAATCTTAAAGAAGACATAAACCATCAGTACTATCCATACTGAAAGTGAACCTTCTGACAAGGTGAACCACAACTTGCAAGCAATATAGAAATCCAGACCTGCTGGTAGGGATTCCCTCTACCTCTTCTCCTAGCCATACTCTCATCTGCCTGTTGGGGGAGAGGGGGACTGAGCAAGGGAGCAAGATTTTGAAAGCGGATATAGGTGACTACAAATAAAGAAACTGCCCTATATAAAACAAAGCTGCATTTTTTTGCCATGTCTCTATCCTCACTACTGCCATTTTATAGGTACTTGGGTTTACCTGTAATGATGTGGTATCTGACTACATAGTGATCTACTTCATTGAAAGGGGTGGATATTTCTTTGATCACGCTCAGAATGGATAAGGGGGAGGGACTTAAATTGTAATATGGATTGTATTTTATGTTTTTCCTGCCCGAAATATGTAATATTTGTTTAAAATGGAGCTGGCTGAAGCATGCAGCTCAAAAAATTCAAGTTAGCTGCTAAGCATAGATTACGTTTGTTACAGCACTTTCTGGAGCAGACCTTCGCAGTGATTTGAGAACTGATGATACTTAGGGAGGCTACCTTTTTAAAGTATCTATTTTAGCACTGGCTCTTTAAGATGGCTCTGGCTGTAGAACATGATTTCTAGGGGCTGGACTCCCTAACACAGCAGGTGTCTGGTGCTTAAGTTGGAGGCACTGCACCTTTAATGCAAAGGAGTGCTTGGGCCCTTTAATTAACAGTGTTGGGGCTATTAGCACTTTTACGATGTTCATGAAGCCTCAAGGGCTGCAACAATGGAGCATAATCTTCCTCTGTGCTCCCCAAGACTATAACTGACTTTTATACAAAATGGTGCTAGCTCTTTAACCTAAGGGGCACAGGTGGGGGAGCATTGGGAGGCATCTCTCACAGTAGGGATGCAGCAGTCACAGCAGCAAAACCCTACACATGTAAATACTCCTATTTGTGGCATGATAAGTTAGATTGTTGGTTGGGTCTAGATGGCGAACCTATGGCATGCCTGCCAGAGAGGACACGCAGAGCCCTCTCTGTTGGCACGCGAGCCATCGCCAAACACTGCCTTCAGTACAGGGCGTGGACCCGATCTGACAGTTTTCAGGCCGGATCCGTGGCCTGCACTGAAGGAGCGCTCGCTCGCAGGGGAGTTCTCCTCCCCTGAAGCGTGCGCGCTCCTCCCCCAATGCCGGCTTGATAATGTCACTCACCAGCGCCGGCACTTCAGGGGATGCGCTAGTGGGTGACGTCACCTTTTTTGGCACTCCATGCCAAAAAGGTTCGCCACCCCTGGTCTAGACTATTGTAAGTTATACTAACCTAAATAGAGGAATTCTTACTGAGTATCTAATGTCCCTGTAGACCAGTGATAGACAACCTTTTGAGCTCGGTGTGTCAAAATTCGTCAAAAAACCAAGCATAACTCAGGTGGTGTGTCACTTCAAGAAAAATCCCTAGTTTCTTAAAGGCAGGGCAACTCTCCTCCTGAGCGCACGGCTCAAATGGCGCCAGCAAAAATATCTTGGTGTTGTCACCTCTGAGACGCATTTCATAGGTTAGCCATCACTGCTTTAGACTATTCTTGTAATGGTGAGGTTGAAAAACCAGGATGCATCAGATTGCAAATATGTCTGGTGCAACATAGCGCATAGATTTGCATTCCTTTAAAGCAACAGAGCAGCTGGGCACACATCCAAAAATATCCAAATGTATGCAGCCTGAGCACAATGAAGCAGTGCATACTGGGACATTTGAAAACATCCACATGAACATATGTACAGAACACAGAGTTATTCTGCACTGTAAGTTATTAAACAGTTCCAGCATATTCCATTTTCTTTGATGTACAGCGCTGCGTACATTTGTGGTGCTTTATAAATAAATCTATACATACATACCAAAACAAATTCGAATTTATCATAGTTGCCATTTTATTCTGCGGATCACTATTGTTCATATGGTTGTCCCATACTTAAAATGGATGACACTGGAATAATAATTGCTTAGGAAATCCCAGCAACCACACTAAACCAGTGACTGGAGGCCACGGCTTCATTCGGATGGATAAAATGCATTGTTGTGACTAGCAGTGTAATAATATAGTTTTTGTCCCTGGTAATAATTAGAAACAGATAAATAACGCTTCATGCACTGGATAACCTATTCCTACATACTTTTGGGACATATAAATAAAAAATAAATACGAGTAAATGCTTCTGAAGAAAATATTATTTTTCTGTGTAATGATACATATACAGGTAGTCCTCGACTTATGACGTTGATCCGTTCTTACGCGGCAGCGTAAACCGAATTTCGATGTAAGTCTGATCATACGTTCATACAGTATGGTTTGACTTACGTCGCAAAACCGTGTAAGTCGGAACAAGGCATCGTATAAAGCGTCGTAACCCCGAAACGACGTAACTCGAGGCCGTCGTAACCCGAAGACTAACTGTACCTTGCCATTTATTTTTATGATAACAATTACAAGATTAAAATGTGTGTTATTAAAAGAAGGAGATGTAGATGCTTTTAAAACAGGGATGAACCACCAGAGCTGTCTCTGTACTTCAATTCCCAGAACCCTCTCAACACCCTTCAACTGAAAGACTGAGGGGGTTATTCACTAAGGTGTGAATTCGACTGTCGAATTCGCAAACAGCGGATTCCCATAGCAAATCCGCCACAATTTCCCCATTGTAAAGTCACGACAATTTTCCCATAATAAAGTCACGACTGCGACAATATTCTCATCATAAAGACGCGACTGCGACAGTAGCAGCCTATTGCGACTGCCTTTATCTGGCGAATTCGCACCTATACGCAACAATTCGGACTTTAATGTATAACCCCCTGACACTCAAATTTAAACACAGAATGAAAAAAAAAAATACACTTGAATTCATCTGTGTGACAAAACAGATTTCATTCAGAATTACAGTGAGCAGCTCCACCAATAGGTTGATGCGGAAATTCAGGTATGTATAAGTTGTGGTTCATATGCAGGTTATCTTTTCTTTAAAAAAAACCAAAAAAAAAAAACCCTGATCTTTCTTTTGTAACATTCTGTTCTTATACAGCTGATCTAGCACTATATAAATAAATGGAAAATAAAATGAAATTATCTTATTTAAGGACACAATTAAAAGACACAATAAAAAGTAAAAAGTGTTTTATTTGTCCACAGGCAAATACCTAAGAAGCTAAAAGCCCTCTTACCCTTAGCAGATGCTTTGTCAGCTAGATGGGATGTATGTTACTTTAGGTGCTGGGCTGGTGGAGTTCCTTGTACAAATGATTTCTCCATGTTCATGGTGAAGCTGTTTGAAGAAGTGTGGTAGAGTGGTTAGATTACTGGTCTTAAAAACACAAGCTTGCGGTCCAATTTTACCCTCAACCACTTGTGCTGTGTGAGACCTGTGCCACAAGGTGCAGATCTGTGGGAAGTCGATTATAACGCCTTTTATTTTCTGGTGCCCAACTTTGACAAGAAATGTAAACTCTGAGTTTCCTGCATAGTGAAACCAAATAAAAGAATCCCTCATTTTATGAAATACCCCCCCCCCCCCCCCCCCCCCCCAATCACCCAGTTAGTAAGGTGGGTGTGGAAGTGACAGGTGAGTTATCTGAGACACTTTGAGATGCTTTAAGTATAGACACAGATGTGCACACTGTGAGTGTGTAAGAGTGTGTGTTTAAATGGGGGGGTGAAGGTCACATGTCCTAGTATCAATGAACCTACATGACTGTTTAGTTGAAAAGGGGAATGTGGCTTATGATGTCAGAGACAGTTTTGTCTTTATTAAGAGCTCAGGCAGAAGGAATCCAGTTCCCCTTACATTCAGCCAAAGGACACAGCTCCTTCCTGGAGTCCTGCTTTGCTACATCACAGAAGCATTTGGGATTATTACACACACTCCAGACAGAACTGAGTACAGCACAAGAGCACAAGCAAGAATTCCAAGTAAGAACCACTTATCTGAGTGCAAATGCGAGAATTAAAAAAAAAATGTTTCACACAGATTAGGTTGCAGATTGCATGCATGGAATAGTTTATAGATCAGGAAAAATGTTTTTTTTTTTTTAAAAAAAAAACAATGTTTGAGCATTTAAATACCTGTGCAATAGCACATTAAACTATGGAGGTGCTGGGATATGTGTGTGTGCAAATATGTTTGAATTTTGGCACTTATATATGTATGTTTGTCTACCTATCCATCTGTCTTTCTGTCTGTCATTACATCTGTCTTTTTGCCTGTCTACTTCATTCTATATCTTTCACTTTTATAATTATAATATTGCAAATGTGAAATGTGTATAGATCCAGATCAGAATGTTTACAAGTTGTTTATTTTTTTATTTTTTTTTACTTTTCTTACTTTTAAGATTTTTTTTTTTTTTAATCATGCCACTAACTCCACATGCTTGTTACAACAAATAAACATATCAGAAGTGGCATCATGTCATGCTGTGTCAGGGAATATTTGGCACATGTATGTGATACATTTGGGGTCAGACAATAAGGTCTCTTGCATTTGCACCTCCCATGGAATTACCACAAACCTCAGCATCAAGTCTTTTCCAAATGTATAGGGCATCCAAGATATTTTGAGTTTTCCCAGTAAAAATAATCATTGTTTTACAAGCGGAGATTACTTAAATATTCAACTTTACTCCCCCACAAGAAGAAAATGTTTCTTGGCTTGAGAATATAAAATTACACTTGCGAAAGAGGTTTTTAAATTTCATGAATTTTATATTAAATTGCTTATGAAGGTATCGGTTTTAATCATATATATATATAATTGTATACATTACAGACTTATTTTTCCTTACTTTGCACTGAATGTAATGCCACACTGCACTACTGTATATTTGTTCTTGAAAGCTTTGCTACTGAATGGAAAAATCATTTCTCTACAAAGTGTCATTCGATCCGGCTGACAGACATTTAGGGTAAAGGTTGGAATTAAGATTTAAAAGAGTATCATTTATATTGTAACAGGATAGTGTTACTTTATGGGAATTAAAATCATCTGATTGTTTTCCTAAGTTGAGCCCGGCGGTTAATAATCATGAGGTGGTCCAATGCAGGTAGCCGACCCCCTACATAGGAAGGAGTGTTTACACTACACATAGTGACTGACATCACACGTTGAAATTTTCTTAGTTTGTTTGGATACCTTGCAGGTGTCCTGAAACAGACTGAGGGATTTAAAGCAGAGATTTAGGAGATTTAGGGCACTGACTGCAGATGGACAGGTGCTACCATCTGGGGAAGAGCTGTACCAATCTGGACAGGATAGGATCTGGTTAGCTTGTGAAAGGTATAGGGAGAGATTTAAATGTAGAGTGCGAATGAAGCACTCTTTGTTCCGAATGATGCCTCTGTTCAGTGGCTGGCACAAATGTGTTCCAAGGGCTCCCCCTGTGGGCACCCAAATAAAGTATTCAATCTTTAAAAAGACCGTAGATTCAAAATGATCAGATAAGATAACGCCACCTAAGTGACCAACCTACACTGTTTAACTTAATATGCCCACTGATTCCAACAAAATTATGTGCTCCAAAAAATGTTCAAGATTCCACTGACATGTAAGACCCTAAGTAATGGAAAGAACACATTTCATTTGGTCACTCTGGGAATCTATTTTTTTTTCTCTCTTTTGACTTTTTTCTAGGAATTAATATTTTTAAGATTCTAACCACAACACATAAACATGCTAAGGAAATTGGAGAGAGTCCCTAATGGTCAACTCTTTAGGGTAGATGTGATTGGACAATCTTAACTCTCAAGTAACACAATCCACCAGATTTCTCAAAAGGGCTTTGCATGTCTTTCTAAGACCAGTCAGATACAGTACTGGAGTAATATTTTTACAGTAGCTTGACACACTGACCCCGCTCTTTCCAAATTAATATTTTGCTTTCCTTTTTTGTCTTTCAGAGTTGCTCTGTTTATTTTTTGAGAAAAAAAAATAAAAAGGAAATTAAGAATTTCACCAGTTGGGGCTGAAAAGGCAAATAAAGCAGGCAAGTGTCTTTTTTTCCTATACACCCAAATGCATTTCATTCTCTATTCCGAGACCTCCCCCTCCTTTTTCTATTCTGGCTCCTTTCTTTGATTTGGATTAGACTGTGAAAGTGGTTCTAATGGAATTTAGATTCTGGCTAGAATGCTTTTCCATATTTGATAGATTCCTGTGTCCTGTTTCAAGAGTGTTGCTTACTGATTCTGTGAGTTCTATTGTTAAGCAGTTCTAACTGGACTTTACCCTTCTTTAGAGCGTACTTTAGAATCCATTCGATTTTCCTTACCTTTAGATAGCACTGGATTTAGCTCACCTCAAATATGTGATTGTAGTTTTATGGCTTTTTTCTTTTGTTTTAAACATTGATTTCATTTCTATACTGAGCAGTTGACGCTGATTCACAAACCAATGTGCCTGGTCCTGAAGTGTTAGATGTGTTATAATATGTGATATGACCTATCCGTGGTTTCTTTTGGTCTATTTTTGAATGTGTGTGGCACTTGACATTTTTCCCCTAATAAAAGAAGGTGTGACAACTAATGTTATTTAACTGTTCAATTCTCAATCACATTATGTCATGGTGGATATGTTAAGCCTTATTGAGATCATATGGAACTGTAGGTTGTCTAGGAAAACTCGTTCTTGGTTAAGCACTAATGTTCTTAAAGTTCTTTGTTGTCAAAGTATATTTATTTATGTTGTTTATGCATGTGTATTTAATATACTGGTTCTGGAAAAAGGTCTCTCTTGTGTGAATGTATCTGCCACTAATCTGGTTTGTCAATGTGTGTGTCTGGTATTACTTTTTATAGTCTGGTAATCCCAAACATGTTTTATAATGTTGAGTGTCTTTAATCTCCTGATGGCTCATGTTTATTAAGTCCAGGTTCATTGCTAATGAGCCCTCCCATATCTCCCATCTTTTCCCTTGTCATTTCAGACCTTTTATCATAGGTCTTCAGTCAGTTATTCAGTAGTCTTCTGGGTCACAGCTAAATTATCTGTTTTAAACCCTCCTCAACTGGTTGCTTTTTTCCTTTGCATTGATGGTTGATTAATAAGATATTTTCCTTTTTTTAAGTTATTACTGTTTATCTTCTAACATTTAAGTAACCCAACCAGTTATGTTTTGCATTCTGATATGAACATTAAAAACTGTCCTGGATTTGATTCTCTTCATTTCTAGAATTCAAATTTTTTTTTTTTTTTTAAATAAAATGTTCTTATTTGAAAAAGTGGTCCTAACATATTACTGCTTCTTACAGGTCTCTGCTCTGTCCAGGATGTTTAGAACGCTCTTCCCACATTGCAGTTTGGTCATCTTTATTCTTAGTTGCTTGTTGCCAGCTCATGGGAAACCAACACAAGGGCTCAACATCAGAGTGTAAGAGACTTGATCCTCACTAACATATAAGTGCATGTGTATATTAATACCTGTGTGCAGGGGGAATTGAGTATTCTCCACAAACTTCTACAAAATCTACTCCAAATCTAATTTACTTACTTGGTGGTTTCTTAAGTATATTTTGTAGAGAAATTTTCTCTTCAAACATTCATATATATGTCCCTTGAGAGCATGAGAATATTTCCCTTGGTGTGAAAATGAACTTGATAACCTCTCTGTCTGTGTGGTTGTGATATCACAATAAAACTAACTCATCTAGAGGCATGTGCAAGCCTTTATAGGTTTTTATGTCTGTGTGTATATTAGCATGTGTTTTTAAATTTGTTGCTGTTGCATTCAAAAATGACACATCTCTTCTGGCTTGATATTTTTCAAACGCTTCTTGCTTGAAGACTTAATATCAGACACAGTTCTTTGAAGACTCAAATTTCCACCCACATTAGAGGATTAATCTGTGTCTTGGGAGACACATCTAACATAAAATATACAAGCAAGTAAGACAGGGGGGTGGAAGTTTGAAGGCAGGATTCAAGTGCTCACACGCATCTTGTGCGGGAGACATGTAATTATATCTGCACGGGAGAGAGAGCGCCTCAATAACTTTAACCTGTGTTGTGTCCTGAGGCCAAATGTACCATGTGCTTAATAGATGGAAAAGCAGCTTTATGTTGCCAACCATAGCTCTCATATTGTCAGTGTACCTATGGATCTAGACTTAAAAATACCAATTCTAATACAACTCCTGCAACTTCACACTAAGTATGGATCACTCTAATATAAACATTACCCCATATATGCAGATTAATCAGGCACCCCTATATTACACCATGTATACATATACCAATCAATCACTCCTATATTACAACAAATTACTTACCTAAATAGACTAATCAGGCACTGCTCTATTACACCATGTACACATATACTAATCAAGCACCCCTATATTACAACAAATTTCTTGATATATTATAACTAATTCCTTGAATCAAACACCCTCCTAACTAAACATGTGAACATCCAAACACATACTAATCATACATAGTGCAGATAAAGAATGTTCACATACATACACAAAATAATTAAGCACCTTTCTAGTACAGAAAATGTACATCCACACAGTCTACAAGGGCAATCCTCAAATACGGCATGTGCCTTCCAAGCATAATTAGATACCCCTTTAATGTAACATGTGCACATCCAAATGCAGACTAATCAGACATACTTATTACAGCATGTCAGACCTCATTCTAAGACATTAAATTCATCCTAAAACCAGAGAGAATTCTCATGTAACAACACAAGCACTTAGCCCTGTAGCTTCCTTCCGCCTCACTGTACATTACCATGGTCTTTCCTCTGGTTATGCACTGTTGGATGAATTACCATGAACCACATCAAATTTATTGTGTCTACTGTGGGAATCAATACTTTACAGTAAAAGTCTGTGGGTTAGGCACATCTCTGGGGAGACTTTTACTCAGGAGTGGGTTATATAAAATAACAGGCATTCCAATTGTCTCTGCCTTCCCAACTCTCTACATAGCACTACTTATTTTTGCTGATACACTTATGAATATGGATTCACATAACCAAGTCAGTTTAGTCTATACAGTGATGCAATGCAAGCTGTCACTGGTACTCTCTTGAAGACATATTTCTATTAATTGCTATATATTTACATCAAAATAGCAACAAAGATACATTATTGAGAAGTTAGCAATATGATATAAAGTTTTTAAATTTATATTTATTTGGGTTGGGATGCCTCAAATAAAAATGGAGGATTATAGAGATCATGGTTATGGGCAGAGGGCCCATCTGGAAACAATGCATCAGGAACCCACCAGGTAACAAGAGATCAGAGTCCCACCAGGTAACAAGAGGTCAGGGACCCACCAAATAACAAGAGATCAGGGGACAACCAGGTAACAAGAGATCAGGGACCCACCAAATAACAAGAGATCAGGGGCCCACTAAGAAACAAGAGATCAGGGACCCACCAAATAATAAGAGACCAGGGACCCACCAAATAATAAGAGACCAGGGACCCACCAGGTAACAAGAGATCAGGGACCCACCAAATAAAAAGAGATCAGGAACCCACCAGGAAACAAGAGATCAGGGGCCCAACAAATAACAAGAGATCAGGGACCCACCAAATAACAAGAGATCAAGGCCCACCAGGAAACAAGAGGTCAGTGGTCCACTAGGAAACAAGAGGTCAGGGGCTAGTAAGCAAAATATTGTTTTATTGTCTCATTTATGTAATCCTCTCTTTAGTCTCTATGATTTACTTGTATCTTTCCTTTTTGGTCTCCAAACTCCCTACCTGCTTATGGTGCCTTCAGAAATTTCCCATGGTGCAGTTTTAAACCCCATGAGGTCCCACTGATGACTGAGCCCACCAGGAGATTTCCCTGGTGGACCAGTCTGACACTGGTTATGGCTACTTGATAGTGAAACAATTCTTTTTAAAACTGCTGCATGTAGTGGTGCTTCATTCCTGACTGTGTTTTATGTTTGTAACTAGTGGTGACTGATTGCATTCTATTGTGTTTTGTCTACTTCTGGCTAACCATTTATTTGTGCAGTGAGAATCTCTCTGTACTAATCATTTATGTTCTTTCTGCACAGACGGAGGTCAGTGTCGGAGCACCAGTTTATCCATGATAAAGGAAAGTTTCTACAAGACCTCCGACGCAGAAACTTCCTCCAAAACCTGATAGAAGGAGTCAACACGGCAGAAATTCGTGCATTGCCTGATGAGTCCTTACGCCCTCCTGCTACCAGCGTTAAGAACTACAACACGATGCGATTCATGGGCGAGGAGGAAGGGGTGACGACTCACCTGACTCAGGAGACACAAAAATCACTTAGCTACAAGGAGCCTTCACCCAGAATCACTGGCAAGAAGAAAAAGGGTAAATCAGGGAAGCACAAGGACCAAGACAAGAGAAAAAGACGGGAACGTTCTGCATTGGAAAGTCTGCAAGATCCTCCAGGGTCAGCCTATTGGTGGGAAGAGTTAGATGACAGGTCAGTAGAGGTGGATTCATTAAAGTGTCATCAATTTAAATATTATTTTAGAAAAGTCCGCCACCAGGTTACCAACATGTTCCTTTAAAGGGGAAATAAAAATAATTTTTTTCCTTATTATAAAATTGATTCTAGAGATGACATTTTCCTAATATATAGTTTTGTTTTTTTATTTCTTTGTTTTCTTCTCTATTACTTCCTTGGCTGTACCCGTTAGACCAGTGGTCTTAAACCCAGGGCTGCACATGGAAAGAAGTTAAAGTTGATGGGCTGCATTCCTTTTAAATTTGAGATGCTCCGCCCCCTTCCAATTTTTTTCTTGTGCTTCCACCAGCCCCCGAACACCACTTACTTACCTGCACAGAGCAGGTAAGGATGAGGATGTCTCTTGAGATCCAGTATCCACAAGCTACAGGGGAAAAAATGCTTTTATTACACAAAAGGCAATATGCTAGAAAATGTTTGTTTTGGATAAATACTGTTTTTTTTAGTTCCCCTTTAAGCAAGGATACTAGGTAAAATAATTAATGCATGGTTGCATAGATTTCAAAATGTCACTAAATGCTGTGTATTATTGTTAATGTGAATTACTAATGGAATAGTCAAGGAACATATATGCTGTAGGTACTTGTCATTAACTCTAGCATTATTCACTCTTTAAATACAGTATAAGATCAAATGTACTTTTTGTAAGGATACATAATGAGGCTATACCCCCTTGTCCCCACACCAGCAAAATATACTGTATATACCGTATTTGCATTTAAACAGAAATATGTATAAATGTACAAGAGCTTATCTATACATGGTTTATGGTTTTCCAAAATAAACTATTTCCGCAAATACCTATAGAAATTCATATATGATGGTGCCACCTTCTGGCAATAGGCATAAAATAACACTTCTTTTACATGAGAGGTTAATCACATCAATCATAAAAATATTGAGTCTGAATTACATTTAACATTCTCCTACAAGTTACTGTGATGTGTTTAGCTTCAAAGCGAAATGCTGGCACAAGTTATTTCGATCAAGTATTTCATAAAAATTCTTACATTTCCATTTCTGTTGAAAATCACACTATACTGCTCTATTTCATACGCAGCAATCCAGTAATACTTTATGACTGGTATTACCAGTATTATTACAGACTATAGGTCATGGGGAAATTTAAAAAAATGAAATGAACATTATCTGTAAGGCATACTATTATTACACGTACAGAGCAGCAGATAAACTCATTTTAAAGGAATCTGATTGAAGGATGCCGGAATGTAAGCAATCTGCTGATACATAGCATTCTTACAGCAGGTTACTATCCAGCCTAAATTCAGCTTTGTGAGTTCATCTCTAAAGACCAATGACCTCATCTGGTGACAAGTCTGCTTAAACTAGGAAACACTTCTGTTGTTTCTACTGCTCTGTGGGGGTTATTGGCTAAAGTCCAAATTGTTGCATAAAGGTGTCAACTCACCAACTAATAGATTGCTACTGTCACAGTTGTAACTTCATTGTGGGAATATTGTCGCGGCTGCGGATTTGCTATGGGAATCCGCTGTTTGAGAATTCGACAGTCGAATAATCACTTTAGCCAATAAAGTTACAAAGTTCTAAATAAACTTATAGTTTCATTCTGTGTTACAAAGCAATACAATGAATTGAAATATTTCTGCTTTTATTTTTCTCTCGCCGCCAGGACAACATTTTTAACATTTTTTTTCTTTATGTTCTTTTTCTCCCTCTGTAGAACGCAGTGAACGTTCAACTGGACATTCGTTTTTATTATTTTATTTTATTTTGAAGAAAAATAATATCTGAGAAAAAAAAATTTTTTAGAAGAAAATCTGAAAGAAAAAAGAAAAAAAAAAAAAACACAACAGACGCGCGTCAGAGAATATTCTGAACCCGTTCCATACGAGCTGTATTTATTATCTGTAAATATTTGATGATACCCCATCCACATGCGCCGCCCCTTCCCGCCGTCTGTAATACTGCACAGCCGCATTTCCGCGGCCTCCGTTCCCTTATTTATTGGTTGGATTCTGTATTTATTGTGTTCGATCCTTGTGCTGCTGAGCTCCTCATTTTTTATTTTTTTTATTAAATGTTGCACTTTATGTCCAGAACTCGCCAAAATCCTTGATTTTTTTTTTGTTTATTTCTTTTTTTTCTATTTTATTTTTGATATTGAAACAAATATAATTTTTTTTTTCTTTAATATTGTGCATGTATAATATGTGGCGACTGGTTATTATTTGTACAGAATGTGTAAGAAATCCAGTGTCCAAATGAAATGACTACATGTAAATGCCCGCTAACATTCCAGTAGCCCAATGACTCTTCATCAGCATTGTCATACCTGTAACTTCAACATCTGGAAACAGTGGGTTTTGTTCTTAAATAAAGTTTCTTTCGGGCCTCAGCCTTGCTTTATATTGTTTCTTTTTTACATTTCTACCTCTTTCAGGTGTTTCACTAAATTAATTCCTAAACCACAGTTCTATGGTTCAGAATTGAAGATGGCTACTGCCATGCGAAAAATGACTTCCCAAGCATTTTTGGATTTTGCAGGATAGTCCCATTTTGCAGATAGCCAAATAGCTGACTTGTGGCAAAGAAGTCACAAGACCATAGCCAATCAGGAAAAAGTGTGTGGTGACAGGTGATATCACTAAAAATGTGGCCAACACTTGCAATTTGGGAAACCTGT